>PUID01039900.1:6269-20797 GCA_002993905.1 Miscanthus sacchariflorus
ATCGCCAACGTCGAGATCTCCACAAATCGAACTTACCGGCTACCTCTCGAAAGATCGGGCCTGTACTCATTAGCACACACACGCGCACACCAATCGGCCACAACGCGGTGATGCCGAGCCCTCTGAGCTCGGGTACGCCATGCCCCACTGCGGTGAAGCCCCGTTCCGGCAGATCCAGAGTGGCAGCGGTGGATCTGTCACCACGGTAGGTTGCACCTCCCTACGGGGAGCACAAAGCCCCAACTGTGCTAGCTTAGGAGCCCTTGGGGCCACTGGTCACGTTCGCGCCACTAGCGTGGGCAAGCACCCATGTCGCCGCCGTGTGAGAGCCGTTCCGGCCAACTCCAGCCACCTCGCTTGGCGAGGAAGGGACGTTGATCTTCACCTTGAGCCCGCGTACCCCGCTGTGTAGACGGTTGAACGGAAAGCCCCGGCTTTGCCCTGGATCATCGTAGCCGCAAGCTCGCCGGAGGTCCGTCGCGTGCCTTCACCGTGGTGCGGATCTCGCCGTGCCTATTGGTCGCCGCCGTCGAGTCCTTTGGCTCGCTGATGATAGCAATCGAAGGAAAGGAGCCACCTTGTCACCAATTGAGGCAGTGACCACCGCGCCGCCGCCCGCCTTCACCGCTGAGCCACTACCGCCATGGCTGCCTCGCCTAATGCCCTTAGCACCGCCCTTGGAGCCCTAGCCGTGTCCTCTATGGCGCGGGAAAGCTAATGGAGCTTCCCTCGGAGCCTTACCATCGCCCAAAGCACCTCGTCGCCGACCCCACATCGCCAAGAACCGTCGAGTCGCCATCGATGGGCGCCGGAGCCTCAAAGCCCCACCTTTAGCCCCTCGATGTAATCTCCGTGACTCCGTGAAGCCGTAGAGCCCCTTAGCCGCCCCGCTAGGCCATCGTATCACATGGCCGAGCGAGCTCTCCGCTGGCGAAGGGCGCCGACGCGAGAAATAGAAGAGAGAGGGAGGCAGCCACGCCCTCGCCTAACCCCCGCGTGCACCCGGTGCACCGAACACCACCCGCACTAGCCCCGCGCATGGCTCCGGTCTGCCGTGGACTAAGTCTGTGGACCACGGTGCGCCGAGCACCAGTCCACCATGAGCCAACCCCATGGGTCGAGCCCGATGGAGGGCCACGTGTGCCACATGGCCACCTGTGCATTTGACCCGTGTCCGAGCCGGACTAGCCCAACCTGGCCCAACTCATCCCAATACCTGGCCCTCTAAGCCCAGTCCGGGCCTAGTCAACCATTGAACGTTGATCTTGATCGTTGACCATTGACCTAGTCCCACCTGTTAGTCTCTGCCGAGCCACGAGCCAATCAGGAAGTGCCACATGTCAGCCTCTGAATTTTCCTATTCTTTTTCTTTTTCAGAAAATGATTTAAACTTAGAAAATTCATAGAAATCTCATCCGACCTCAAAAAATATGATACCAGTGTCAAAATTTTTCTAAAAATGAGCTCTACGTCATAGGCTTGTGTTTGAGTGCATTTGGATGTTTTGAATTTCTATTGCTTCTTGGTGATCATCTATAGAAGTCGCTTATCGTGGCTATATGTCTCGTTTGACAGACCCGGAGGAGCCGTAGACTAAGGAACACGACCCTGACTACACTGAGGAGCTTGGAGACGACCTGCCAGGTGCCACGTCCCACCCAACCTTGTAAAATCCAATTAGACATGCTACAATGTAGATGCTAGTGCTTTACTTTTGTGCAAATGATCTGTGATAGGTTGCATGGTAGACTTGCTTGTGAGCCACTACCTTGTCGCAACCTATACCCCTACACACCCGCTGTTAGGCAAGACGCTTTCTTACTTACTTGCTACTGCTTCTACTACATATTATATCTGTGATGTGATGCTTGGTGGAGGATTGTTTGTGAGTGGTTAAGGCACTTGGTGCCGATAATATGGTAACATCCGGGGAGATCTTGGCGTGCTTCTTGGGTGTGTGGTGAGGGTTGAGTCGATCGGGCAGGATCTTACAATGAGTCGTTGGATGAGTCTTGTTGGGGGGTGCGACCAGGGCATCCCCTATGAGAGGTACCTGTGGCAGGTGCATGTGAGATGAGGAGATCCCAGCGTGGAGTGCCTTTGTGGGACGAAGCTCGGGATGGAGGTGCCATCAAGGCACAGGGTGTTGGTTATCCCCTTTGGGAAGATATCATGTTCGGTCCCCCTAAGGACTGATATGTCGAGAGAACCGGATCATAGGACCCTACGTACACACCACTCGCTCTTGAATGGGCGGGGGACGGTTATCCGATCAGCTAGGACGGTGCCACTACAGCTAGGTTGAAAGTGGATAGTGTAGGGAGGTATGGGCGTATGGCCCACGCCCTCCTAAGACAGCGTAGTGACCTTTGGGGGTCTGGTACTACGTCTCACAGTCTCAGCGTTTCAGTGGACTTCGGGGTGGGCCAGGGCTGAGTGATAGGGTGGCATCGCACCGGTTGAAAGGTAGCCCGGTATTAGCCTAGGCGGGGCATCACTGATGATGGTGATCTTATGGTTCCAGGTGTACACGCTCTATAGAGTTGATCGATCTATACGTATAGCTGTGTTCATGGATATGGATATTCTTATGACCTACGCTTCCCTTGATTAGTGAGTGGAGTCCTTTCTTCTCTCCCCCTGGGTTCTTGTGTTGGTTTTCGGCTTTGGCCGATGAGGCAAGGTACGAGAGGGAGTCGTCCTTGTCACCTAGAGAGTTGAGAGTGGTGAGATGTGTGTGATGGGATGGGAGAACATGTGGATGAGATGTGTTAAAACTTGATGAATTATTATTAAAACTTGACATGCTCGCATAGGAAACTACAACCACAAATAGGTCTTTTGCTCTACCCTTTCATTCCACTACCACAAAGCAAACGCAAAGCATAGGGTGGGAGCCAGTGGCTAGTACAAATTGTACTAATAATTGTTTGGTAGGTTTCGAGCTTGAGTACGACTACTAGAGAGACAGTTGGGAGGATTAGAGGTCTTGTTCCTGCGCTCAAGTTTGGTTCGAGAAGATGGAGTCGACGCCCACTGCCATTCTACTTGATGCTGTTCTAGTTGCTGCATGCTCTGAGTGATTCCACCAAGTGGCGATGTAATAATGAGTAAACCTTGCTTTTTGTACTCTCTTTAAGACAGGTATTCGATGTATGAGTGTGATATCGATTATTATTTGATAATGTGATGGGATGATCACCTAGGACTATCATGTTATACTTCGAATCTATGGATTTTCCTTCGAGGAAATCGGGATCGTTTCAATTGGTATCAGAGGCATACTTGACCCTAGGATGAGACCCTTAGGATTGGATGCTAGAAATAGGAGTGGAACGACCTTGCATCTTTTTATGCATGGCTTACCTCCTTTTCTAATCTGCTGATCCCCTTTTATGGACCAATTTGTAGATGGCACCAGTAGTTGAGCTTCCGTCGATGGTCTGAGGTACAAGCATTTTGCTCAGATTCTCTACGACGTCCTCGAGGAGCTTGGTGTCCCTACCGAGTAGGTCGAGTACGTCTATCATGGTGAGCCAGGACCCGACGAACTACAGGGCCACATCATCATCCACCTCAGGTTTCCTATGAGTGAGACCCCACCAAAGCTGCATGCCTTCCAGGAGCTATAGGTGGAGACCTCCATCGTAGCTTGTGTCGAGTTCGTTTCATGCTCGGCCCTTCGTCGCGTGATGCATGACGCCCACAAGCACTTGGACCTTATCCAGAGTACCAGTAGGTAGGTCTTGGCCGCTGAGCAGACTGTCTACACCAAGGAGGGCCCTTGCCTTCAGGTGTTTGGATAGTACATCCTCTACCAGGATAGGTACATCATGGAGGTCGAGTCATAGAACCGTCGATACCAGGACATGATGTTCTAAGCTAACGAGGCCTTCCTGGAGGAAGAGAAGAAGAAGGAGGTACTCAAGGAGACCATCCGTGTGGAGCGTGAGGGCTATGACCGCATGGAGGCCTACTACAAGGCACGTGAGAGCAAACTGAAGGAGGAGATTGCAAATCTAAGAGACAAGGCTAGAGACTTTGGGCTCCGCAATGACTACTTAGACTGTAAGGTGCTCGAGCTTGAGGATGCCCTCGAGCATAAGAAGAGATGCCTGAGGGATCACATTGAGATAGAGAAGAGGTATGGTTTCAGGAAGATAATGCTGGAGAGCCATTGCAACATGTTGGAGAGGGAGGTGGTTCAATTGAGCGTTAACGCTGCTCACAACTAGCGTCACCTTATTGAGTACATGAAGTACATGGAGTTCCAGAAGGATAGGGCAGATAGGATAAGCCAGGCATGGGTTGATGCTGACATCATGTGAGTCAAGGAGTTTAAGGAGATTCAGAAGTTCCTACCACCTGAGTCACGTAAGAGGCTACGTAAGGAGTCCTTCAGGGTTGAGCCAACCAAGCTCAAACTGAAGGCATGCCCGTCCGAGGACTACCTCGAGGCCATGAAGACCGAGCAATTGGAGGAGGCCCTAGAGTACATCTTGAGGATGCACCGTACCGATGTAGAACTTCAGGAGATGGATGCTAGCACTTCACCACCACCTAGTCAGAGTTAGCTTCCTAGTGATGCTCTAATAATGTAGTAGTTGTAGTGTCGATGATGAGCCCTACGTGGCTATGAGACATGACTCACTTTTAGGAGTAGAGTAGAATGTCCCTCTATTGGAGCCTACCTACGTGTAGTGCGATTTCCCACAAGTCTTCTAGTGTAGCTGCTGGAGACATCGCCATGTAATGAATGTTTGGATCTTAATGCTTCTTATGGTTGTCTTGCTTCTTTGTTTGAGTGTATGGCCAGAATTAAATTACTAAGTAAATTGCTAATGAATCACGTAACCACTTGGTCTTAACCTATGACCTCACATTTGTAGCAAAGATGCAATGTCGCCACTCAGAACTTCTGAACCGTCGCTCCCCGTCCCCCGTGCCCGCTGGCCATGGTCGTGGTTGTGGCCATGGCCGTGGAGGAGGGCGCACTACCGCCCACGTTGTCCTTAACTTTGAGGAGGAGGTACCACCTACTAGAGAGCAGCACGTGGATGAGCCCATCCTAGAGGAGCCAGGCGTAGCCTAGCCTGGGGGCGAGGACGCTCCACCTAGGGCGACAATGGTCCAGCACCACCACCACTTATGTCTAAGGTGATGGACTGCCAGAAGTGTCTCATGGAGACACTGGCTGAGGGGCTACTATGCCATAATGGAGGTCTGCCCAATGACTTCTAGACGAAGCTGGAGGGTTTCCTCAAGCTGAGGCCCCCTACCTTTGACAGCTCGGACGATGACCTCATCGCCACAGAGGACTGGCCGAGAGAGATGGAGAAGAAGCTGGACCTAACCACTTGCTCCAACAAGGAGTGTGTTGGAGTCATAGCCCACCAGCTCACTGGCGCCGCACGTGCATGGTGGGATAGCTATTGTGACACCCACATTGACCCCACACACATCTCATGGGAGGAGTTTACCGAAGCCTTCCGCGAGCACGACGTGCCCGAGGGCGTGATGGATGCCAAGGTGGAAGAGTTCCACAACATTTCCTAGGGGTCCTAGAAGATCTAGGAGTACACCAACCACTTCACTCATATGATGAGGTACGCTCCTGGTGAGACAGACTCTGAGAAGAAGAAGATGTACTTCTTCAAGAAGGGTCTGAACACACGCCTCAAGGTGGCCCTCTTGGGCCATACCTGCTACACCCTCTGAGATTGTCTGGAGGCTGATGCCCTCTACAAGGAGAAGAAGTGCCAGTCTGAGAGCACCTCTCGTGCCCCGGCATCTCAGAGGCTGCGTGCTCACGTGCCCTCGCTGCCTCGCCCTCATGCCGTCTAAGGAGCCGCACCTACTCTGAGCTGTGGAGGTGGTACCCACACCACCAACTACCACCGCCCCACTCAGAGCCGCCCTGCTTAGAGCCCTAGCCTATGGAAGACCACTGCGCCCACCGCCACAAGCAGCGTGCCCTTTACTTGCTTCGGCTATGGTCAGCCGAGCCATAAGGTCGCTGACTGCCCCGTGAAGAATGCTACACCACCTACTCCGACCTCAGTGAGATAGGCTACTGTTTAGGGTATGCCACACAAGCCCGCTGTGGGACCAACCCATTGTCATCTCAACCACGTGACCGTGGAGGACGCCCAGAACGCTCCTAACATGGTGTACGGTATGTTTTTAGTGCTTTGGACTAAGGCTTCAGTACTATTTGATTCCAATGCTACATGTTCATACGTGTCTACTAAGTTTTCACGAGAGCATAATCTACCTATAACTCCATAAAGAGTGCCCATAGACACTAGTTCACCCTTGGGCAACATCAGATGCACCAAGAGATGTCAGGGAGTGAACATCACCATTGAGGGTTACCCTTTTCTAGCCAATCTTACCTTGCTTCCCTCTGATGAACTAGATGTCATACTGGGGATGGATTGACTGACTCAACACAAGGGAGTAATATCTTTCTCACCATGGTATGTGGAGATAACACATCCGAGTGGTCACGTAATCTAATGTGAGTCCAACCTTGAGAGGACGGTTTCCATGTTGTGTGCCTTGGAAGCCAAGTTAGTCGAGGAGGTGCCCGTAGTATGCAAGTACCCTGATGTGTTCCCTGAAGAGTTGCTAGGTATGCCACTTGACTAGGATGTGGAGTATGTAATCGACCTTCTGTCTGGTACGGGACCTATTGCTAAGAGGCCCTACCGCATGTCGGTTGATGAGCTGGAGGAACTCAAAAAATAGCTCAGGGAGTTGTCTAACAAGGGGTACATCAGGCCCAGTGCTTCACCCTGGGGTTCCCTTGTTTTGTTTGTGAAGAAGGATGGTTCCATGACGATGTGCATTGACTACCAAAACTTGAATGCCGGTACTATCAAGAACAAGTACCCACTACCGAGGATAGATGACCTGCTAGACCAGCTAAGGAATGCCAAGTTCTTTTCCAAGATTGATCTCCGATCTGGGTATCATCAAATAAAGATAAGGACTGAGGACATTCCCAAGACAGCCTTTGTCACTAGGTATGGGCAGTATGAGTTCACCGTTGTGTCCTTTAGACTCACCAATGCCCCGGCCTACGTCATGAATATGATGAACAAGGTGTTCATGGAGGAGCTGGATAAGTTCATGGTGGTATTCATCGATGACATTCTTGTCTATTCGGCCACTCCAGAAGAACATAAGTAGCATCTGAGAATAGTGCTGGAGAAGCTAAGACAGAATCAAATGTATGCCAAGTTCAGCAAGTGCGAGTTCTGGCTTCAAGAAGTTGCCTTCCTAGGTCACATTCTCACTGCTGAGGGGGTAGCTATTGATCCCGCTAAGATTGAAGCTGTGAAAGAGTGGGAACAACCCCGCAATGCGACTGATATCTAGAGTTTTCTTGGGTTGGCAGGATACTACCGCCGCTTCATTGAGAATTTCTCCAAGATTGCCAAGCTAATAACCAACCTTCTGAACAAGACCAATGAGTTCGAGTGGACGCTAGAGTGCAAGCAAAGCATCCAGACCTTGAAATAGAAGCTTACCACCACTCCTGTGCTAGCATTGCCTGACATTCAGCAAGACTTCGTGGTCTATTGTGATGCATCTAGACAGGGACTCGGTTGTGTTCTGATGTAGAATGGGAGAGTTATAGCTTATGCTTCCCACCAGTTGAAGGACCATGAGCAACGCTACCCTATCCATGACATTGAGCTTGTAGTTGTTGTGTACGCCCTAAAGATCTGGAGACACTATCTGATTGGGAATAAATATGACATCTACACCGATCACAACAGTCTGAAGTACTTTTTCACTTAGGAGGATCTAAACATGAGACATCACCAATGGCTAGAGCTGATTAAGGACTACAACCTAGAGATACACTATCACCTAGGGAAAGCCAATATAGTCGTAGATGCCCTGAGCCATAAGAGCTATTGCCACAGTCTGATGCCAGAAGCCATACCACCAGAGCTGAGTCAGGAGATGGAGGACCTTCAACTCAAGATCCTACCAAAAGGAATGTTGAATGAGCTTTGAGTGCAGTACAACCTTGAAGATCAAATCCACAAATCCCAGCAAGAATGACTCGAAATCTAGGAGATCCGAGAGCTCATGGAGCTAGGCAAGTGTCCTGAGTTCAGAGAAGATGAAAAGGGGGTGTACTAGTACAAGGATAGAATCTGTGTGCCCTCTGATGCAGCCTTGCGAGAGGAGGTCCTAACCAAGGGTCATGACTCTAAGTATTGTATCCACCCAGGAAGTACCAAGATGTATGCTGACTTGAAGAAGCTTTTCTGGGGGAAGAATATGAAAGCTAATATTGCAGGGCATATCACGCTTTGCAACATCTACAATAGGATCAAGGCCAAGCACCAAAGACCAACAGGACTGTTGAAGCCCTTAGATGTTCTGATGTGGAAGTGAAAAATCATATCCATGGACTTTATAGTGGGTTTATCTCGAACCCCGAAAGGCCATGACTCGATGTGGGTAATTGTTGATAGATTGACCAAGGTAGCTCACTTCATAGCTGTGAGGAATGACTATAGAACTAAGAAGCTCACAGATCTCTATGTGGATAACATTCTCAGGCTTCACGGAGCCCCTGTGAGCATAGTGTCTGATCGAGGGACGCAATATGTGTCTAAGTTCTAGAAGAGTCTCCACAAGGCAATCAGGACTCGACTAGATTACATCACCGCTTACTACCCTCAGACGGATGGCCAGACAGAGAGAGTGAACCAAATCTTGGAGGATATGCTCTGAGCTTGTGTTCTGAAATATGGGTCTGATTGGGAGAAGGGTTTGTCGCACGCAGAGTTCTCTTACAACAAAAGTTACCAGGCTAGTCTTAAGATGTCACCATTTGAGGCCTTGTATAGGAGGAAGTGTAGGACCCCTCTAATGTGGTCAGAAGTAGGAGAGAGATTGTTCTTTGGTCCCATATAGATCAAGGATGCTGAAGAAGGAGTCACCCAAGTGCGAGAGAATCAAAGAATTGCTCAAAGCCGACAAAAGAGTTACGCAGATAAAAGGCAAAGAGACCTTGAGTTCGTAGTTGGGGACTATGTTTATCTCAAAGTCTCCCCACTTTGAGGCACCATCAGGTTCCATGTGAAAGGGAAGTTGACGCCAAGGTATGTAGGACCTGATCGGATTTGTTAGAGAGTTGGCAAGCTACCCTATGAGTTGGAACTGCCTGAGGAATTGACCGGAGTGCACCTAGTGTTCCATGTATCCCAACTACACAAGTGCTTGAAGCTACCAGATGAGCAAGTACCTACAGAGGCACTCAATATATAGGACACTCTAGAGTATAGGGAGCACCCTATCTGGATACTTGACAGAGCCGAGAAGGAAAATAGAAGCACGATCATACCCATGTGCAAAGTTCAGTGGAGCAACCACACTGAACGGGAAGCCACTTGGGAGAAAGAGTCAGAACTTCGAATGCTTTACCCCTACCTCTTTGAAAGGTACATCTCCACTTAAATCTCGGGACAAGATTCCTGTGAGGGGGGAGGACAGTAACAACCCAGGTTTTTCAATAACCAAAAATCTAAACTTAAATTTTTTTTCTAACAAAACCCTTGCATGGTGAGTGTGCATACTAGGAAATCACCCATGTAGTTGCACAAGTAGAACCCAAACTAGCAGGATTGAGCATATGCATTTTAATTCAACTTGTGAGTTGCTTCTTGATGATTTTGTGTGATGAAATATAATCAACTTAACCATTATAAATAACTTGTTGTGTGTGTTGCCAACCCTTGGCATGGACCCTAATACCCTAGATGACTTCTAGTGGACCCTACTAGGATGCATATATGTTGTCAACACATGTATACAAGCATAGGATCCCTAGGTATAGTGTAGAAATAGAAATAGAAATGAAAAAAGAATTAGAAAAGGGGGCAGAAATAGAAAGAGCAAAGTAGCCCCGGAACCAGCGCAGCCCAGTGCCAGCCTCCCACACCCGCACTCGCGCGCGCGACCGCGTGGCCCACGTCCGTGCACGCTACCAGCCCATGCCCCGTCTTCATCCATTGCCACCGCCAGGTGGGCCCTGCCTGTCATCCCCTACCCTCGCTCCCCTCTCTGCTTTAGGCAAAGCAGAGCACCGCGCCCAGTCACTCGCCGTGCTAGCCATCCATGCCCCCTGCCCCATGCCCATACGCGTGCGGATGATCACCACGTCACCAATCCATGCCACCCCCCTACACCAGCTCGCGCAACGATGAGCTAACGACGCAAGTGCCATGGCTTGCGCCTCACATAGTTGCCCTTGACCAGCCGCGTATGGCGCCCTTGACCAGCTCGGCCTATAAAACCCCCTTCGGTGCCCTAGCCCCTCTCACATCCACCCCACCGCCACTCGGTGGCAAACCACGAACCGCACCAAGCCAGAAGGGAAGGAGAGGAAGGGAGCGTAGCCCTCTAGAGCTGATCGCCACCGCGGAGACGCTATCGGAGCCGGAGACACCGCCTCGATCGGCTACGTCAGCGTAGCTGCTCGGTACAACACTACACGACCTCATCACTGCCCCGTCTCACCACTACACTGCTATCCTAGCACCACCGCCACCACCGGTGAGCCCTGAGACCCCCGCTCTACCTTGCCGGCGTGACTGCCATGGCTGCCACCGTGTTCTCCCCACTTGGGAGGACCAAAGGTGCTAGCTTTCACCGTTGCCTAGCACCACACATGCACACATGCACCAATCAGCTACAATGCGGCGATGTTGAGCCCTTTGAGCTCGGGTACACCTATGCCGGCGCTCTGCACGAGACCACGATCGCCGTGTCCATGCCCCGCCATGGTGATGCCCTATTCTAACAGATCCAGAGCGGTAGCGGTGGATCCGTCACCACGGTAGGTTGTGCCTCCCAACGGGGAGTACAAAGCCCCAACCACACTAGCTTAGGAGCCCTTGGGGGCACTAGTCGCATTCGCGCCGCTGGCGTGGCCAAGTGCCCATGTCACCTCCATGTCAGAGCCATTCTGGCAAACTCCAATGAGAAAGGGCCATTGAGCTTCACCTTGAGCCCACGCAGCCTGCTGTGTAGGCGGTTGAAAGGAAAGCCCCGACTTTGCTCTAGATCAAAATAGCCACAAGCTCGCTGGAGCTCCGCCACGGTGCGGACCTTGCCGTGCCTATTGGTCATCGTCGTTGAGTCCTTTGGCTCACCGATGACTCTAATCGAAGGAAAGGAGCCACCTTGGCTCTAATTGAGGCTGTGGCCACCGCGCCACCACCCGTCTTCACTGCCTTCACCGCTGCCGCCATGGCTGCCTTGCCTAAAGCCCTTTAGCGGCGCCCCTGGAGCCCAAGCCGTGTCCTCCGTGGCATGAGAAAGCTAATGGAGCTTCGCTCGGAGCCTTACCATAGCCTAGAGCACCTCGCCGTCGACCCCGCACCACAGAGAACCGCCGAGTCACCATCGACAGGCACCCGGAGCCTCAAAGCCCCACCTTTAGCCTCTCGATGCAATCACCGTGACCCCGCAAAGCCGTAGAGCCCCTTAGCCGCCCGGCTAGGCCACTGTGAGCCCGTAAGCTAGCCGGGGCCGAAGGGCGCCATCATGAGAAATAGAAGAGAGGGGGAGGCACACCCGGTGCCCACATGCACCCGGAGTAGCGAGCACCGCCAGCACTAGCCCCACACATGGACCCGGTCCACCGTGGACTAAGTCTGTGGACCATAGTGCGCCGAGCACCAGTCCACCATGAGCCAGCCCCATAGATCGAGCCCGATAGAGGCCCGCGCACGCCACATGGCCGCCTGTACGTTTGACACGTGTCTAGGCTAGACCGGTCCATCCCGGCCCAACTTGGCCCAATACCTAGCTCGCTAAGCCTAGTCTAGGCCCAGTCAACTGTTGACTATTGACCTTGATCGTTGACCATTGACCTGGTCCCACCTGTCAGTCTCTGCCGAGCCACGAGCCAATCAGGAATTGCCATGTGTCAGCCTCTGAATTTTCCTATTCTTTTTCTTATTTAGAAAATTCATAGAAAATTCATCTGACCTTAGAAAAATATGAAACCAGTGTCCAAATTTTTCTAAAAATGAGCTCTACATCATAGGCTTATGTTTGAGTGCATTTGGATCTTTTGAATTTCTATTGCTTCTTTGTGATCATCTATAGGAGTCACTTATCGTGGCTTTATGTCTCGTTAGACAGACCCGGAGGAGCCGCAGACTGAGGAGCACGACCCTGACTACACTGAGGAGCTTGGAGACGACCTGCCCGGCGCCATGTACCACCCAACCTCGTAGAATCCTATTAGACATGCTACAATGTAGATGCTAGTGCTTTACTTTTGTGCAAATGATCCGTGATATGTTGCATGGTAGACTTGCTTGTGAGCCATTACCTTGTCACAACCTATACCCCTACACACCCGCTGTTAGGCTAGATGATCGCTTACTTACTTGCTACTGCTTCTACTACATATTATATCTGTGATGTGATGCTTGGTGGAGGATTGTTTGTGAGTGGTTTAGGCACTTGGTGCCAATAATGTGGTAACAACTGGGGAGATCTTGGCGTGCGTCTTGGATGTGCGGTGAGGGTTGAGTCGATCGGACAGGATCTTACGATGAGTCATTGGATGAGTCTTGCTAGGGGTGCGACCTGGGCATCCCCTACGAGAGGTACCTGTGGCGGGTGTATGTGAGATGAGGAGATCCCAGGGTGGAGTGTCTTTGTGGGACGAAGCTCGGGATGGAGGTGCCATCAAGGCACGGGGTGTTGGTTATCCCCTTTGGGAAGATATCATGTTCGGTCCCCCTAAGGACTGATATGTCGAGAGAACCGGATCATAGGACCCTACATACACACCACTCGTTCCTGAATGGGCGGGGGACGGATGTTGACCAGCTAGGATGGTGCCACTACTACTAGGTTGGAAGTGGATAGTGTAGGGAGGTACGGGCATGTGGCCCACACCCTCCTAAGACAGCATAGTGACCTTAGGGGCCTAGTACTACGTCTCACAGTCTTAGCGTTTTGGTGGACTCCGGGGTGGCCCAAGGCCGAGTGGTAGGGTGGCATCGTACTGGTTGGAAGGTAGCCCAGTATCAGCCTAGGCGGGGCACCGCTGATGATGGTGATCTTGTGGTTTCCAGGTGTACTCGCTCTGTAGAGGTGATCGATTTATACGTATAGCAGCGTCCTCGGATATGGACATTCCTATGACCTATGCTTCCCTTGATTAGTGAGTGAGTCCTTTCTTCTCTCCCCCTGGGTTCTTGTGTTGGTTTTCGGCTTTGGCCGATGAGGCAAGGTACGAGAGGGAGTCGTCCTTGTCGCCTAGAGAGTGTGAGAGTGGTGAGATGCGTGTGATGGGATGGGAGAACGTGTGGATGAGATGGGTTAAAACTTGATGAATTATTATTAAAACTTGACATACTAATATAGGAAACTATAGCCACAAATAAGTCTTTTGCTCTACCCTTATATTCGACTACCACAAAGCAAACGCAAAGCATAGGGTTGTACTGATAATTGTTTAGCAGTTCTGAGCCTGAGTACGACTACCAGGGAGACGTTTGGGGTGATTAGAGGTCTTGTTCCTGCGCTCAAGTTTGGTTCGATAAGATGGAGTCGACGCCTGCTGCTATTCTACTTGATGTTGTTCTCGTTGCTACATGCTCTGAGTGATTTTGCCAAGTGGCGATGTAATAATGAGTAAACCTTGATATTTGTACTCTCTTTAAGACAAATATTCGATGTATGACTGTGATATCGACTGTTATTTGATAATTTAATGGGATGATCATCAGGGACTATCACGTTATATTTCGAATCTATGGATTTCCCTTCGAGGAAATTGGGATCGTTTCACAGTCTCTGGTGCCTAACCAGAGCTAAGAAGCGTAGGGTTTAGACCTTGGTGGTAGAATCTAGTTTTCTTTGTAGCTTTAGTCGGGTCGTGTTGTTTTTTGGCTCAAGTTTTTCATCTTTTTATTTTGATACTCAAACCACCTCTCATATTTGGCCCCCATATGAGATAAGTGGGCTGTATGGGGACCATTTTGTTCTCTAATATAACGAAGCGTAGCTCTCCTGTGTTTTTAAAAAAAATCTTAATAACTAGAAGAATACACCGCGCAGTTCGGTCTGTGCTATGATCAAGTCATGGGGTAGAAACATGGACCATTGCGGTTCATAATAGAGGAGGCAAAACAGGTTTCGAGCCAAATTTCTGAGTGGAAAATAGTCCACACGAGAAGGGAGGAAAATTGTGCTGCCCTTGAGCTCGCACAGCTGGCGCTTAGATCAAATAGTGTGGTGGTTTGGCGCCATAAAGTGACGGTTTGTATCCAGCAAATTATTGCTCAAGATTGTACAGATCCAAGGTCTTTCTTACTTGGTCCCCCTATGAGATAAGTGGTCCTCTCTTTTCCTCGCAAAAAAAAAGAATACCCCACGCGCTGCCACGGGACTTTCTTATTAGAAATAAACTATATATATATATATATATATATATATATATATATATATATATATATATATATATATATATA
>PUID01039907.1:29377-44320 GCA_002993905.1 Miscanthus sacchariflorus
GTTATAATTCGTTGTAATAATCTATTGCTACAATGCTCTTGCGTTGCGATATCTTATTTCTACATACATTGAGTGATGCTGTAAGATTTGTTTACAACCAGCAATATTTTGTTGCGATAATATTTCTTGCCACAACACAATTTCCGTAGCAATAGAACCTATTGCAATACAACATTTTGTGTGGCAATTGTGGCTATGGCCACAAAATGAATTCGTGGTGAGAGATCATATTGCAATGGAACAAATTGCGTGGCAATTGGTTGTATTCATTGTAACAATAGACAAAGTGTTACTAGAGATAAAAAAAGTGCTACAACCTATATACTCTTCCATAATATGGAAGTGTTACTAGAGCTAAAAGAAAAGTGTTACAATAGATAACCATAGTAACACTATACAAATGTTCCAGTAGATAAATAAATGTGTTACAATAGATCAATCTGTAGTAACGTGGCCAATTGGAACACAAACAAAAATATGTTACTAAGAGAGCTAGTAACACTTTTTTCAACCTATAGTAACACAAGTTGGTGTTACTATATCCCTGCACTATAGTAGTGATAAGGAAAGAGTAACAACATGTGGTCCCTCCGTACTCCCAACATAAGGAAGATACATCAAATGCAACATGAGATACATTAAATGGAACTTTATTTACTCCTCTACTTGTCGTCGGCATCACTGTCCTCGTCCTCGTCCTCCTCGTTGGTATCAACGTCTTCTTTGTCCTTGTCAGCGGTGATGCGGTTGGCCACCTACTCAGCATTGGCATGAACTAGGTTGCGCCAGTGCTTCTTGGTGTTATGGTCGGTGCTGATTCCCTACGTCGCGACGCTAGTGTCGAAGCCATCTATCTGGCTCCGGTAGCAGGCGAGGATGTACTCCGCGTTGTCCACGTGATTCTTATTCAGGTAGGCTAGCAGTTCTTCTAGGACATCGATGACTTGGTGAAAAAATAAAGACGTAACTGCTCACCTTTTCCTCCCGAGGTGGGTTGAGGGTGCCCAGACCGATGTTCCATAGCACATGCCTGATCTTCAAGAAAGCCTTACTCATGATGCCAACGACCCAATCGTCTCTATCTCCAAAGGGATCCACCGGAGCTTCATCTTGATTCACCACGGGCACGGCGTCATCCTCCTTCACCACGGGCACGGCGTCATCCCCCTCCTATGCGTGCTTTGCAGAAGGCTTGCCCTTCACCATGGTGGTGGCTAAGAGTGAAGTAGGTTTGGAGACGGCAACCACACATTCCTGGTGATTTTAAATCTATAGTGGGAATGGGAGGGCTCGAGGAAGGAAGGAAAACAATCGAAGTTGCGGAAGAGATCGCGGCGGTTAATATATCACTACTACAGAGGAGCCATTGGTGCTTTTTTTGTAACAAAGAGGAGCCATTGGTGTTTAAATGTTACTGCACACGTAAGAAAGTCCGACCTCTATAGATTTGAATGCGTCTGACACAGTGCACAGACCTTAGCATACATTACAAACAAGTTAAAATTGCTGCAAAATAATGAAAACATCCATCCAAGAGGAAATTAACATGTCCATAGACAATCAAACAACATTGATCCATTTAAACATGTCATGATAGAGAGATACATCATGGAACTTTATTTACTTCTCTACTAATGACTCCAACTCCAAGAACAAGGGAACATAGGGAAGATAGTAAGGTATGCCGTTGATTTGTGGCAGGATGCCACGTTTCAAAAACAAACTATAACGTGGAGGGATGACATGAATTTTTCTGCTATCCATGTTATATGCGACGATGTCATTTTCCTCCCCAACCCCAACAAAGAAAAGCAAATTCCATTCTGGGTAAACCATTGAGTAGTACTCATTAACATCATAGTAATAACCAATTTCAATGTTAGTCTTTGCAAACACCTTTAGAATGCTGATAGTATGCTTCAATGTCCATTTATTAGTACCATAGTCTTCTAGGATCCAGATTGAAAGTTTGGACATATTGCGACCATGAACAGTACATACACATAAGTGACCCTGAGCTTGATGCATGGAGGGTGAAGAACAACATGGACATGGAATTTTGCTCCATGTCCCTCCCTCCATATCCATAGCAAGTACTTGAGGGTAAGCCCCCAAGTACCCCATAGTGTGCAGACAACTGTTAAGATACATAGTTTCTGATGATCTCGTTTCTTCTAATCTCTCAATTGTCACACAAGTATTCAGTCCCCATTTAGATTCTTTATAGATCCATGCTGTAGTCTTAGATGAGTTGATGTCCACACCCTTGCACTCATCATCCTGCTCCTCTTCTATATATTCAATCACATGGAAGTACGAGGAGGCTATCGGATCAAACCCCAATCGAGCCTCAACAATAGAATGGATGCTAGGCGGCAGTTCCTTGAACTTCTTACTTGTCGGATTGCAGACGACATAGGGGTATAATCCATCAGCCCCTCGACACCAGCATAGGATGAGGCTGTTGCAAATATCTAAGACAGATACATTGTCCAAGGTAAAAGGAAAGAAGGACAAGGACGGGTGTTCACCGGTGACCCTAGTGTAGCATCGATGGCCTTGGTCGATGTCATAGAAGAAGCCAGCTAGAGTCTAGGGCAGCACCTTATGGTTGTTGTAGTCCAAGATGAGGTGGTTTCAGGAGCGAGAAACACATTTGTAGCAGAACAAGAAGCGGGCGGGGAGGCGACGGAGGATCTTGACAACGTCATTGTCTGTGAGGCTAGCCAGTGTGTTCCTCTTATTAGGGGCCTCCTCCATTTCATCTATGTGTAGTAGGATGAGAGCTTGCTTAGTAATGAGATCACTGAAGAGGAAAATAATCCAACAAAGATCAATTAGTGAAGTCTGCAACTCATACAAAATGCAACTTTAACAACCATTAACAATTTTCATGGTGCAACCTCAAACAAATTTAGAGTAGCACCACATAGATATATATAACTCAAATTAGAGTAGCAGTTAATGGAGCTATAACCATTACAATTCCATCTAAATCAAGTCTATCCATCACACTGACATTCAGTACATGAGCTCAGATCTTCTTCCATAGGAGACAGACAAAGATAAAGAGGACGACAATTATAATAGTTTTGAAGGTAGAAGCAATGGGCCTATTTGTTTGCCTAGATAGATAGGTATAATCAAGCAAGCGCTTGACAATTAATAGGCCTAGTTGCGCATAGGCATTTAAAGTAACAAAACTGAACATATGCAAAAAACCAAGACATCAGCAGCAAACCAACCAGTGCTACCTCCTAGTTCTTTTCATAATCATATCATTGGCCTAACCAGATCTCCAATGCTAGAATGTTTCTTGTATACCTCATGTTCAAGCAAGGACCAAAATAGTGAAGCAAATAGGAAAAGGTGAGAAAGGAGACCTGCGGATCGGATCTGTCGCCTCTACCACGGCACACAATGGATATGGGCGCCAATGCCACCATGCTCCACCGGCAAGCCCTGCCACCTTGCCTCCAAAAGGATGCCAAAGCCACCACAGCACACCGAAGATCCTCTACCACCGCCGCTGCTAGTCTAACGGGCACAGATTTATTTCCACTTGAAGGGGTAATATCCAATATAGGTCAACCTATAGGGCATCCACACAGAGAATATAATACTATAATGACTCTAAAGACATGTCAATACAACTAGGTGTCTAGCACAATGGTAAATACCATGCATTCCTTCCTCTGGGTCCCGGGCTCGACTCCCAGGAATTGAGGTATTTTTTTAATTTATTAGACCTCGGCGGCATAAAAGGTACAAGTGACATGCAAGCCGTCGGGTCCCACGGGCCGGATGGAGATGGAGAAAGGTCCCTCAGGTACACATGACACATGAGCCATCGGGTCCTACAGGTTAGATGGTCACATAGGTACACGTGACACGCGAGCCGTCGGGTCCCATAGGTCGGATGGAGATGGAGAAAGGTCCCAAAGGTACATGTGACACATGAGCGGTCAGGTCTAGCTGGTCAGATGGAGAAGGGTCCCATAGGTACATATGGAATGGAGAAAGGACTGAGTGGAGACTTATGACGAATTACAAGCATCACGGATGAGAACCTACAGGTGCCACAGGTACACGTCGGATGGAGAATGGTCCCACAAGTACACGTCGGATGGAGAAAGGACCGAGCAGGAGACTTTATGATGAATTACAAGCATCACGGATGAGTAGCTATAGGTCCCATAGGTACATGTCGGATGGAGAAAGGACTGTGTGGAGATTTATGATGAAGTGTCGTTCATTACAGATCGAAAACTTCATCACAGATGTGTAATTAGTTCAATGACGAAGCCCTAGTCGTCATAGTTCTTAAGAGGATCATCATAGATGAGCAGGAATAGTCGCATGAGGGTTTTTGGTGATGAACCACGTACTGTTCTATGACATTTTCACATTATGATGCCTGATTTCATCATAAATAGGGAGGGTTGGAGGATCATCACCACTGATCTATGATGAAACGTAAATATTCATCATAAAAAGCGATATTCTATGACAGTTTCGAATTAGTCATTAAGATTTTTGTCATAGATGTGGATATTTCTAGTAGTGCCTTGAATACTTCCTGGTGAAGTGCTACAACTGTGTATCCGTGCTCTTGTGGATACCTTCTACTTTTGCTAAGAAACACCAACAAGCATTTCTGGCGTTGTTGCCGGGGAACAGTTGTCGTAATCATCTCCGAACCTAGTTCTCCTATGTATCCTTTATTTTTACCTTTGTTTTCTTTTTACTCTTTTCCAATGGAGCAATCAACTATCCAAAACATTTCTGCTCCCAAGGGAGGGTTCGTACAACCACCACAATCATCGAAGCCAATCACAGCTTCTAGTTACGAACTCCGCCCTGGCTTTATAGCCATGGTTTGGGAACATACCATCTTAGGGTTAGATTATGAGAACCCCTATCACCACTTAAGGGAGTTTGAGCAGCTCTGTGCTTGCCTAAGCATTTCAGGCATGTCACAAGAAACACTTAGGTGGAAGTTGTTTCCTTTCTCACTTGATGAAAGGGTGAAACAATGGTATGCCCACAACGTAGGGAAGGTACTTGGAGATTGGGAAGAACTGAGGAACAAATTCTGTCTCGCATTCTTCCCTATATCTCAAATCGCTGCCCTATGATAAGAGATACTCAACTTCCAACAAAAAGAGATTTTCAATTTTAACATGATCTGGCCTAGACTTATCTATACCAAACCATGTGTTGTTACAATACTTCTGTTTAGGTCTTAGCAAGGAATCTGTCCTATAGCTTGACATAGCTGCCAGAGGTTCGTTTACCCACAAAACCACTTAGGAAGGAGAGGCTCTCTTAGATCGCATTCTAGAGAACACTCCTCCCTTAGAACCCCTCCGTGTAGAACCNTAACAGGCCTAGTTGCACATAGGCATTTATAGTAACAAAACTGAACATATGCAAAAAACCAAGACATCAGCAGAAAACCAACCAGTGCTACCTCCTAGTTCTTTTCATAATCATATCATTGGCCTAACTAGATCTCCAATGCTGGAATGTTTCTTGTATACCTCATGTTCAAGCAAGGACCAAAATAGTGAAGTGAACAGGAAAAGGCAAGAAAGGAGATCTATGGATCGGATATGTCGCCTCTGCCACGGCACACAATAGACATGGGCGCCAATGCCGCCATGCTCCACCGACAAGCCCTGCCGCCTAGCCTTCAAAAGGACGCCAAAGCCACCACAGCACATCGGGGATCCTCTGCCGCCGTTGCTGCTAGTCTAACGGGCGCAGATTTATTTCCACTTGAACGGGAAATATCTAATATAGGTCAACCTATAGGGCATCCACACAGAGAATATAATACTATAACAACTCCAAAGACATGTCAATACAACCAGGCGTCTAGCGCAATGGTAAAGACTGTGCATTCCTTCCTCTAGGTCCCGGGTTCGACTCCTAGGAATTGAGGCATGTTTTAATTCATTAGACCCCGGTGGCACAAAAGGTACAAGTGACACGTAAGCCGTCGGGTCCCACAGGTCGGATGGAGATGGAGAAAGGTCCCCCAGGTACACGTGACACGTGAGCCATCGGGTCCCACAGGTCGGATGGTCCCACAGGTACATGTGACACGCAAGCTGTCGGGTCCCATAGGTCGGATGGAGATGGAGAAAGGTCCCAAAGGTACATGTGACACGTAAGCGGTCAGGTCCAACTAGTCGGATGGAGAAGGGTCCCATAGGTACATGTGGGATGGAGAAAGGACCGAGTGGAGACTTATGATGAATTGCAAGTGTCACAGATGAGAACCTACAAGTCCCACAGGTACACGTCAGATGGAGAATGGTCCCACAAGTACACGTCGGATGGAGAAAGGACCGAGCGGGAGACTTTATGACAAATTACAAGCGTCATGGATGGGTAGCTGTAGGTCCCATAGATACATGTCGGATGGAGAAAGGACCGTGTTGATATTTATGATGAAGTGTCATTCGTTACAGATCGAAAACTTTGTCATAGATGTGTAATTAGTTCAATGATGAAGCCCTGGTCATCATAGTTCTACAGAGGATCATCACAGATGAGTAGGAACAATCGCGCGAGGGTTTTTGGTGACGAACCCTGTACTGTTCTATGATGTTTTTGCGTGATGATGCCTGATTTCATCATAAATATGGAGGGTTGAAGGATCGTCACCACTGATTTATGATGAAACGTAAATATTCATCATAAAAAGCGATATTCTATGACAGTTTTGGATTCGTCATTAAGATTTTTGTCATAGAAGTGGATATTTCTAGTAGTGCCCTGATTACTTCTGGGTGAAGTGCTACAACTATGTATCTGTGCGCTTGTGGATGCCTTATGCTTTCGCTAAGAAACACCAACAAGCATTTCTGGCGCCGTTGCCGGGGAACGGTTGTCATAATCATCTCCGAACCTAGTTCGCCAGTGTATCCTTTGTTCTTACCTTTCTTTTATTTTTACTCTTTTCCAATGGAGCAACCAACTATCCAAAACCTTTCTGATCCCAAGGGAGAGTTCGTACAACCACCACAATCATCGAAGCCAATCACAACTTCTAATTACGAACTCCGCCCTAGCTTTATAGCCATGGTTTGGGAACAAACCATCTCAGGGTTAGATTATGAGAACCCCTATCACCACTTAAGGGACTTTGAGGAGCTCTATGCTTGCCTGACCATTTCAGGCATGTCACAAGAAACACTTCGGTGGAAGTTGTTTCCTTTCTCACTTGATGAGAGGGTGAAACAATGGTACGCCCACAACGTAGGGAAGGTACCTGGAGATTGGGAAGAACTGAGGAACAAATTATGTCTCGCATTCTTCCCTATATCTCGAATCGCTGCCCTACGACAAGAGATACTCAACTTCCAACAAAAAGAGAAGGAAATCATAGGTGCAACCTGGGATAGATTTTCAATTTTAACATGATCTGGCCCAGACTTGTCTATACCAAACCATGTGTTTTTACAACACTTCTGGTTAGGTCTTAGCAAGGAATCTGCCCTACAGCATGACATAGCTGCCAGAGGTTTGTTTACCCACAAAACCACTAAGGAAGGAGAGGCTCTCTTAGATCGCATTCTAGAGAACACTCCTCCCTTAGAACCCCTCCGTGTAGAACCTATGCCATGCCACGAGGAAGTCTCTTTGGCTGAGGCCAATCCCACACCTCCTATACAGAGACCCACACCCGAACCAGAAGATCCATAGGAAGGTTTCCAACCTTCGGACTTTCCGTATTTCGAGGATGACTTTTTCAAAGATTTTGGGAACACCTCCAAATACACTTGTCAAAAGAAACCACCGGGTCCTGTCACTCCTTTTAACCCACTAGACAAAAACTTTCTTAGAGAATTCGTCAAGGAGTTGACTGCTATCATGAGCGAAGAATGGGTAGAAGAAGCAGAGCGTTGTTCTGAAGAAATTTAGATTCATGTCCCTCCTTCAACCATCCGATTCAAGGTTCATGGAACAATGGTGGATGTGCTTTACTCACCCACTATCGAAGAAAACGTGATGTCCGCATCTTTTGCATCTGCCTACTTTGGCAACGAACCCCTTGCTCCGACAAACAAATCTCTTAGGAACGCTCCGCGGTCTATCATGAAAGGACATGGAATTTTGCATAACACCACAATTCATCATAACAATGCCATAGTGGTGCTCGATTTCCATGTCTTTGACATCATGATAGGGCATCCCCTAGAAAAAACTTTTCATAGAACCATCATCATCAGGGGATCTGGACGTAAAATTGGGGAGAGACACTTTTTCCATTCCTATCACTCGAGCTAAAAACTCGGTGGTAGAACCTCTCCCCTATCCTGACCTACCCAAGGAAGTCATGTCAGTCTCACCTTTTGAATCTCCTGAGTCGTCCTTAGCAAAAGATGCCAAATCTTCATAGAAGAGGAGGACGACTTAGGTGAAACCATTGATCTTCCTCAGGAGGAAGCACCGGCACAACCTCCAGTTCAGCTAAAACCCCTACCCGCTGGCCTGCATTATGCTTTCCTTAGTGGTGACAAAGAAACTCCTGTAATCATTAGCGACAAGCTTTCTGATGAGGAGATAGCCAAACTCATCGCCATCCTAGAAAAACATACACCAGTTTTTGGGTATTCTTTGCAAGATCTGAAGGGGATTAGCCCGACTCTTTGTACCCATCGCATTCTGATAGATCCTTCAAGTACACCATCTCGAGAGCCTCAGCATAGGCTCAATAATACGATGTAGAAGAAGGAAGTCCTTAAACTTCTTCACGCCGGGATAATTTATCCCGTACCACATAGCAAATGGATTAGTCCCGTCCAAGTGGTACCCAAGAAAGGGGGCATGACGGTCGTTGAAAATAATAAAAATGTGTTGATCCCACAACGAACCATCACGGGGTGGAGAATGTGCATTGATTACCAAAAACTCAATGTGGCAATAAAGAAAGACCATTTCCCACTGCCTTTCATTGATGAAATGTTAGAGCGGTTGGCAAAACATTCTTTGTTCTGTTTCCTTGATGGGTATTCGGGATATCATCAGATTCCCATCCACCCTGATGATCAAAGCAAGACGACTTTCACATGCCCGTATGGAACGTTTGCATACAAACAAAATGTCTTCGGGTTGTGCAATGCACCCGCTTTGTTCCAACGGTGTATGATGTCTATCTTCTCGGACGTGATAGAAAAAATCATAGAAGTTTTCATGGACAACTTTTTAGTCTATGGAAAAACCTTTGACCACTGTCTTGAGAATCTAGACAAAGTCTTGCAAAGATGCCAAGAAAAGGACATGGTACTTAATTGGGAAAAGTGCCATTTCATGGTCCGAGAGGGCATCGTTCTTGGGCTCCTCGTGTCTGAAAGGGGGATTGAAGTAGACAAAGCTAAGATCAAAGTTATCGAGCAGCTACCACCTCCCGTGAATGTGAAAGGAATCAGTAGCTTCTTAGGTCATATGGGGTTCTGCAGACGTTTCATCAAAGATTTCTCACAAATCTCTAGACCCCTCACGAATCTATTAACTAAGGATATGCCTTTCGAGTTCATAGATGAATGCTTAGATGCTTTCCACACTCTAAAGAAAGCACTCACCTCAGCGCCAATCATCCAACCACCCGATTGGTCGCTGCCTTTTGAGATAATGTGTGATGCTAGTGACTATGCTATTGGTGCTGTCCTGGGCCAAACCAATGATAAGAAGCATCACGCAATCGCTTACGCTAACAAAACGCTAACAGGAGCCCAACTTAACTATGCTACCATATAAAAAGAGTTCTTGGCAATCATTTTTGCTATCGTCAAGTTTAGGTCTTACTTAGTGGGTGCAAAAGTTATTGTTTACACTGATCATGCTACACTCAAATACTTGCTCACTAAGAAAGATGCTAAACCTAGATTAATAAGGTGAATTCTCTTACTCCAAGAATTTGACCTTGAAATAAAAAATAAAAAAGGAGTAGAGAATACTGTCACCGATCATCTATCGCGTATGCAAGTCACTAACATGCAGGAACTCCCAATAAATGACTTCCTACGCGATGACATGCTACTAAAGGTGACAGATTCAAACCTATGGTATGCGAACATCGTGAACTTCATGGTCTCAGGATACGTACCACCGGGCAAAAATAAGAGAAAGCTGCAAGCCAAGGGCAGACATCACCTTTGGGATGACCCATACTTATGGGTATGTTCTGACAGCCTGATGAGGAGATGTGTACCAACGGCGAAAGGCTTGCAAATCATTGAGAAATGCCATGCAGCACCGTACGGAGGCCATTACGGAGTATTCCGCACACAAGCCAAAATCTGGCAGAGTGGATTCTTCTGGCCGGCGATGTACAAAGACACTAAAGAATTCAACCGAAGGTGTTGAAAATGCCAGCTGCAAGGTGGCATCACTGCTCGCAACGCAATGCCCCTCCACTATAACTTGCAAGTGGAGATATTCGATGTTTGGGGCATTGACTTCATGGGGCCATTCCAAAAGTCCCATGACAGCGAGTACATACTTAACGCCATTGACTACGTGTCAAAATGGATGGAAGCATTATAGAGCTGCTGATGCCAAGCATGCAAGGAAGATGTTCCATGAAGTGATCTTCCCTTGCTTTGGAACATCAAGAATGGTGATAAGCGATGGGGGATCTCACTTCATTGACAAAACATTCAGAGCTTTCCTGAAAGAGTTTGGGGCCAAGCACAACATTGTCACCCCGTATCATCCTCAAATCAGTGGTCATGCAGAGACTTCAAATAAACAAATCAAAAATATCTTGCAAAAGACGGTCAATGCAATGGAAAGGGATGGAAAGACAAGCTACCTGATGCACTCTGGGTGTATAGGACAACTTATAAAACACCCATTGGCATGTCGCCGTTCCAGCTCGTTTATGGAAAAAGTTGTCATTTTCCAGTTAAGCTAGAGCATAGAGCTCAATGGGCCATAAAAGAGCTAGAACATTGATGTAAAGCTAGCCAGCAAAAATAGACAAAAACAAATTGCCAAGCTAGAAGAATGGTGAGAGAAGGCTTATCATAGTGCCAAGCTCTACAAAGAAAGAACCAGGAGATGGCACGATCACTGAATCCAACAAAAAGAGTTCAAGGAGGGAGGCAAAGTTTTGCTATTCAACTCCCGAGTCAAGCTCTTTGGTGAAGGAAAGCTACGCAGTAAATAGCAAGGACTGTACACCATCATCAACACGTCGTCACATGGCGCAATCACCATCCAGGACAATGACGGTAACATTTTCAAAGTTAACGGTAAACGCTTAAAAGTTTTCCTAGAGCCTTCTCATAACACTAACCAAGAAATAGATAGAATAGAATTAATTGCTTTTGATAAATTCATTCAAAATCTATGAAATTTTTAAAAAAATGTTTCTAACATATTCTTTTCATTTACTTAAAAATTCAAAAAAACTATTGCTTCTTTTTCTTTATAAAGCAAGTTTATCATGACCAAATTACCTTTATGCCCTCACTAAAGATAACTCACAATTCCTGCTTATCTCACTTGATTCTTGCTGATCACATGATATCTCCATTCATGAACATAAATCATGTGAATATCANTATTGTTTACACTGATCATGCTACACTCAAATACTTGCTCACTAAGAAAGATGCTAAACCTAGATTAATAGGGTGGATTCTCTTACTCCAAGAATTTGACCTTGAAATAAAAGTAAAAAAGGAGTAGAGAATACTGTCACCAATCATTTATCGCGTATGCAAGTCACTAACATGCAGGAACTCCCAATAAATGACTTCCTACGTGATGACATGCTACTAAAGGTGATGGATTCAAACCTATGGTACGCGAACATCGTGAACTTCATGGTCTCAGGATACATACCACCGGGCGAAAATAAGAGAAAGCTACAAGCCGAGAGTAGATGTCACCTTTGGGATGACCCATACCTATGGGTATGCTCTGACGGCCTGATGAGGAGATGCGTACCAACGGCGAAAGGCTTGCAAATCATTGAGAAATGCCATGCAGCACCGTACGGAGGCCATTACAGAGTATTCCGCACACAAGCCAAAATCTGGCAGGGTGGATTCTTCTGGTCGGCGATGTACAAAGACACTAAAGAATTCAACCGAAGGTGTAAAAAATGCCAGCTGTAAGGTGGGGTCACTGCTCACAACGCAATGCCCCTCCACTATAACTTGCAAGTGGAGATATTCGATGTCTGGGGCATTGACTTCATGGGGCCATTCCAAAAGTCCCATGACGGCGAGTACATCCTTATCGGCATTGACTACATGTCAAAATGGGTGGAAGCATTGTAGAGGTGCTGACGCCAAGCATGCAAGGAAGATGTTCCATGAAGTGATCTTCCCTCGCTTTAGAACACCAAGAATGGTGATAAGCGATGGGGGATCTCACTTCATCGACAAAACATTCAGAGCCTTCCTAAAAGAGCTTGGGGCCAAGCATAACATTGCCACCCCGTACCATACTCAAATCAGCGGTCACGCAGAGACTTCAAATAAACAAATCAAACATATCTTGCAAAAGACGGTCAATGTAATGGGAAGGGACGACAAGCTACCTGATGCACTTTGGGCATACAGGACATCTTATAAAACACCCATTCGCATGCCGTCGTTTTAGCTCATTTATGGAAAAAGTTGTCATTTACTAGTTGAGCTAGATCACAGAGCTCAATGGGCCATAAAGAGCTAGAACATGGATGTAAAGCTAGACGGCAAAAATAGACAAAACAAATTGCCGAGCTAGAAGAATGGCGAGAGAAGGCTTATCATAGTGCCAAGTTCTACAAAGAAAGAACCAGGAGATGGCACGATTACCGAATCCAACAAAAAGAGTTCAAGGAGGGAGGCAAAGTTCTGCTATTCAACTCCTGAGTCAAGCTCTTTGGTGAAGGAAAGCTACGTAGCAAATGGCAAGGACTATACACCATCATCAACACGTCATCACATGGCGCAATCACCATCCAGGAGCAAGTTTATCATGACCAAATTACCTCACTAAAGATAACTCACGATTCATGCTTATCTCACTTGATTCTTGCTGATCACATGATATCTCCATTCATGAACATAAATCATGTGAATATCACTTGAGAATATCCTTTGATTCATCATAATCATACAAATATTTTGCTCTATCACTCACTGATACTGATGAATCATAATCTAACACCGGCATATCTTGAAATCACCTACATGCAAGGGAACCTGGATGCAAACATAGCATAGGGGGTGGCACTGGGGGTGCGGGTGCACCCATGGTGCGGCCGCACTACCCTAGGCTCTACTGTCACCCATCCTTCGTGCATCCTCTTCTGATGCTGTGTATCATCCAAATCTGATGGTATGGCGGTGTGTTGATGTTGTTTCCTTCGCGGTAGAGGCCCTAGCACCTATATAAATCACCCTAAGCCTCTCCCTCTCGTCACACCAAACACAAAGCTTTCTTTTATCCCTCTCCAAAACACTCAAAGCTCAAGAATGGCCAGCCATGCTCTTGCTTTGTACACGGCCTCATGCTCAACCTACAATCTTGATGGAGTGCCAGCTTCCATAGATCTAGTGCCCAAGAGCACTTTTGTGAGAGAAAAAGCAAGTATTATTACCGAGGCACCGCTAGCTATCATCTCACCGACTAGTTGTGATATGAGAGGTGGCACAAGCTTGAGGTCTATGGTGCATACCAAGGCACTCCTTGGCGGTGCTAAGGTGAAGAAGGCGCCACCAAAAAGAACGACTACCGACGCCATCGGGCTCAAGAGGAAGGTGCCCGAGGATAACGGACCTAAGAAAATGCTCTATTCTAGCACCTTCGGGCAATTCGGCTTCCCGCTCTAGCATGTCCCTACCTTCTGCCCGTCCTAGCCCTTCCTACACTGTAGTAGGTATGCGCAAGCCTGACGGAGGGTACGATAGGGTCCTCATGGCTAAACTCAAACCGCCACCTAAGGAGTAGGCCGAGTCGTCTTCTCAACCCTTTAGGGTCAAGAGGTTCAAGAACCCCCGGTCCTAAGGCCGCCTCCAGCTATCTTTGAGAGTAGCAATGAGGAGGCGCCACCCAAATGCCCTACAATCGCCTCGCTTAGTGCTAAGAACAAAACCATGCACGAGGACATTAGGAAAGTCAACGCTCGCCTTGCTAAGAGTCTAGTGAAAATCAAGGACCTTAGCGATCAATGAGCTTTGTCGGGGCTTAGGCGAAAAGATCGCTAGGGTGGCGAGGGCAGCGGGGGTGGCAGATGCTCTAGATCAGCCTTTTTAGGCCACTTCCACTAAATAATCAGGCACATTTTTATTCCTAGTTTTTTATTGCAATCATTTTTGAATTTCACATGTAATGCGCCCCATTTGATAATTGAATAAAATTTTTATTAATAGTAGAAATATTTGTTGCACTTGTTTTCGTGTTTTCTTTTTGTTATCAAACTAAAACAGGTAAGAAAACAAGTGTGGGGGAGGCGCCACACTCACCTCCAACCAAGTTGCACAAAAGATCGACATGAACAACACTTTAGTTTGTGCAACTCTCTATCTCCATATTTAAATAAAGGATTTAAAACTGAACAAATTTTAAAGATAAACTAAAAAGTGATGCTCCATCTCCATGTCTTCCTATGATTAAAAGTTTGCATACTTTTTATTCCTCGCTAATATTCCTAAAAACTCGTGAACACTTATCATAGGGACCCCATTTTATCTAAGTAATTGAAAAATGAGATATAGTAGGATGACATGACACTTGCTCTTTCTTGCAAAGTACTTGGGGATTATGTTTACAAAACAATTTTCAAAGTAGCATGTTCCTTGAATGATATACAAATACCCACCAAAGCCATATATGTTCATACATTACAAAAACCTTCTACACATGCCTCTTACTTTGTGTTGAGTTTTGTCAAGTTTTGTGACCCCTGTTGAGAGATTTTTCATGCTC
>PUID01039914.1:7135-20955 GCA_002993905.1 Miscanthus sacchariflorus
TCTCGTCCGACGGGGACCCATACCGCCGCCAACCACTCCAGGTCCAAGCGTTTGGGCCTGGGTCAAAACTCTGACACCAGGAAAGAGGCTGGCACGCCTCGATGTAGCCCATGGCCATGACGGTCCATACATGACGATTCACATCAAGAACAGTGTCGGACGTGCTGGTACTGTTCTGTCTAACCCTCGTACGGACGCTGACAGGCACGTCAGTTCACAACAACGTCCGTCGGGACGGAGTGGAACGCCATGACCGGCAGATGACGCCTGTGTATGGCGCCAGTGACGAATAGGGTCACGACGTGGAGCCGTCCCTGTTGACATCTATAAGATCGGCAGAAGCCGTATGAAGGAGAAGAAGGACCCGACGACCCTAGAAGCCTTCTTCTCTCTCTTCACTCTCTCTCTCTCTTGTTCTTCTTATTTTCCTCCACTATAACCCGTGCTTTTCCTTCACATATAGAAGAGAAAGCAGGACGCCCCTACCGAGGACTGGGTTGAACGAATCGGAACACGAGCACATAGCTGAGCGGCAATCGAGCTCTCAGCACCCGTTCACTCCTTCTAGCAGAGACTTGAGATCCTTTCCCTCTCACCTATTTATAACCCCTACTGCAAACCAAGTGCCGGTAACACGAGCAGCAGTGAACTGGACATAGGGACGTTCTATTCGAACCAGTATAAACCCTTGTGTGCTCCGACCACACCATCCGAGCCAGACGCGCAAATACAAATTTACTCGTCGGTGGTCCAAAAACACCGACAGTTGGCGCGCCAGGTAGGGGCTTTTTTGCACGTCTTGATGTCCACATCAGGCCTCGGATGGCTAGTCACGGCATCAGCTGGGCCCCGGGCGCGCACGTGCGCTTCGAGAACCTTGACTTCATCGTCACGGCAGAGGGAGAGTTGGCGCAGGCTCCCGTCGCTGTCCAACCTCTCCACTCCATCGGCCTCGACGCGATCACCGAGGCGCTTGAGGAGTTGCAGCTACACGCACCAGAGGCCCACGCCCCCAGGAGCGACCAGCTCCTCAGCTTCGATCATGGGAGGCTAGAGCGCCAGCACGGTGTCTTCCTGGGACCCCGACCGTCCTAGGAGGACCTACGCTGCCTCACCTTCTCGTTCGCCAACGTCATGACGTAGCTTGCCAGAGGAGAGCCGTCGCTCTCTCCAGAATTCCTCATCCGAAGCGCCCCAACAGCGCTCCCGCCCGGTCTCCGCAACGCCATAGAGACCGTTGGCCACCTTGTGGCACAACACACGCCCCCATCCCCTACGAGCGACGAGTTCATGGGGATGACCAAATATGTCATGAAATCTTTCCACGACCTCCTCACGGGAGAATCGGAGTCGCCCTTTGACTCTGACTCCGACAGTGGGAGCCATCACCCCTCGCATGAATGTCTCATGGCAGGTACCCCCGAGGGATACATCGAAAGCACACACGTGGGAGAGGCTACCCCAATAGATGACCACGATGACAAGGTCAAGGGGGATGTAGGGGCCCCACCTCACCAGCTTGAGTAGGAACATGCGGAGCTCGAGCGAGAGATCGAACGCCACGGAGACGATGGGCGTGCGCGTGCTTTGGCCCATGATGTGAATTGGAGGATCATCAAGGATGACGAAGCCCTCCCACACTTCACCTAGGCAACATAGAACATCGCTGCTACGGCGGCGTTGCTCTGAGGGCTTCCGGAGCCCATGGCACCCGAGGATCATCGGGCCCATCACAAGATTCACACGCTAATTGACCGTGCGGCGGCACAGTAGGCCAAGAGCACGCTGTCTCGACGACGCGAGCTCGACGCCAGCCAGCGCGCGCCCTCAGAGCGATCCTGGTGCATGAGCGTCTCAGCCTCCACCATGACGCGCACGACACCCTCGATGCCCGCAGGCGTGCCCGCAGCGATGCGAGGGAGGAGGCTAGCCCTGTCTACCACCCTTGTCATGGCAGACGCTACGACAACGGTGAGGACCGAATCCCGAGCCCCAACTTGCTAGGACCTCAGGCTTTTGGCCGACACATCCTCAACACCATCTTCCCGCCACGATACCGACCGTCGACCAACATCCTGAAATACTCTGTGGAAACAAACTCTGGACTGTGGCTCGAGGATTATCAGCTTGCTTGTCAAGCCGGTGGAGAAGATAGTGATGATTTCATTATCCGCAACCTTCCATTGTTCCTGGCTGATTCGACACGAACATGGTTAGAACACCTTCCATCCAACCGAATCCAATGCTAGGTGGACCTAAAGGAGATCTTCGTAGGAAACTTCCAGGGCACATACGCGTGTCCTGGGAACCCATGGGATCTAAAAAACTGCTGACAAAAGGTCGGAGAAACTCTTTGTGCGTACATCCGACGCTTCTTCTGGCAGTGCAATGAGCTACCCAACATCATGGACGCCGACATCATAGGAGCTTTAATGTTTGGGATCACCTGCGAGTCCCTGGTTCACAGGCTGGGGCATAAGGGCCCGCGAACCATCAAGGAGTTCCTCGACAACGCCACCAGCCATGCCTCAGGCGAGGATGCGGTCGAAGCGATTTTTGACCGCCCCAAGGGCAAGGCAAAGCGGGACGAGGACGCCAGCGAAGGCACCTCCAACTGCCCCAACAAGAAGAACATGCAGCGGCATGAGAGCTTGCTCGTGGCCACTGCCAACCGCAAGGGGGGGGGTCAAAAGCCCGCCGAGGGTACCTAGACCACTTTGAGAAGCTACTCGAAGGGCCATGCCTAAACCATGCTTTCCTCGTCAAGCACCTATACAAGGACTACGTCCTCATGAAGCGGTACATGTCTGGAGGCTCCAACAAGGTGGAGCATAGGAAGGAGCCCAAGCTAGCCACAGACGACGCCGAGGGGAAGAATGGCCGATTTCTGGTGCTAGATGGCTGCCTCATGATCTTTGGAGGGTCGCTGGCCTATGACTCTAGGCGCTGTCAGAAGCTTGTGCACCGGGAGGTCTATACAGCCGAGCCGGACTTGCCTTCCTTCCTCCGATGGTCGGAGTCCACCATAACCTTTGATCGGACTGACCACCCGGAAAGCGTCCCGCAACCGGAAAGATATCCGCTCGTGGTTGACCCGATCATCGGCACGAAACAGCTCACCGAGGTGCTAATGGATGGAGGCAGCAGCATCAACATCATATATGCTGAAATGCTCGACGCCATGGCATTAACCGATCATGCATCTGACCGACCAGAGCACCTTTCCACGGCATCGTACATGGAAAGCAAGCCATGACACTTGGGCAGATCAATCTGCCTATCACCTTCGGGAATCCGACCAATTATAGGACAGAGACCCTTACCTTCGAGGTGGTCGGGTTCCACAGAACCTTCCATGCCAGCCAGGGACGTCCATGCTACGCAAAGTTCATGGCCGTCCCCAACTACACCTATATGAAGTTAAAGATGCTAGGTCCATGTAGGGTCATCACCATCGGCACCTCCTTCTAGTGTGCCTAAGAGTGCGAGGTTGAGTGCTACGAACACGTCATGGCAATTGTCGCCTCCAAAGAGCTTGCGGCCATCCGGGAGGAGGTCATCGAAGAAGTGCCCGACCCCAAGCGGTCAGCCGAGTCTTTTGAGCCTGAAGAGGGCGCCAAGGAGGTCCTCATAGACCCCAGCAGCTCCGACGGCAAAGTGGTGCGCATCGGCACCATGCTTTCGTCTAAATAGGAAAGCACGCTCGCCGACTTCCTCCGCGCCAACAGAGACATCTTTGCGTGGAAACCCTTAGACATGCTAGGCATTCTGAGAGAAGTCACTGAGCACGCCTTGAAGATCAGACCAGGCTCCTAGCCGGTGAAGCAGCGCCTATGTTGCTTCGACGAGGAGAAATGCACGGCCATCAGCGAGGAGATTGCAAAGCTTTTGGCGGTCGGGTTCATCAAGAAAGTATACCACCCTGAGTGGTTAGCCAATCCTGTTCTTGTACGAAAAAACAATGAGAAATGGAAAATGTGTGTTGACTACACAGGTCTCAACAAAGCATGTCCAAAGGATCCATTTTCTTTGTCACGCATAGACAAGTAGTTGACTCGACCTCAGGGTGTGAAACCCTCAGCTCGCGACATCTTTCATCACCCCATTCATCGTTCTGCTACATCACAATGCCATTCGGCCTGAAGAACATGGGGGCTACGTAGCAACGCTGCATGCTCAAGTGTTTTAGAGATCTCATTAGGCAGACCATTGAGGCCTACATGGATGACATCGTGGTCAAGTCCAAATGGGCTGACCAGGTAATAGCCGACCTAGATCAAACCTTCATGAAACTCTGAGCGAACATCATCAAGCTCAACCCCGAGAAGCACATTTTTGGGGTCCAAAGGGGTATACCACTGGGTTTTATCGTCTTCGAGCGTGGCATCAAAGCCAACCCAGAGAAGATCTCAGCCATCATGAGAATAGACCTGATTCAGAACATAAAGCGAGTACAGCGAGTTACAGGATGCCTCGCCATGCTCAGCCACTTTATCTCGTTCCTCGGCAAACAAGGTCTCCCCCTCTATCGGCTTCTGAAGAAGGCCAAGGCTCAGGGGGCACTTGATAAGGTCAAGCAGCTCCTGACGAAGGCCCCGATCCTTGTCCCTCCGACCAATGGGAAACTGCTTCTACTCTACATTACGGCCACCACGCAAGTGGTCAGCGTCACCCTAGTGGTAGAGCGAGAAGATGAGGGACACACCCTCAAAGTGCAGCATCCCATATACTTCATTAGCGAAGTCTTGTCTGATTCTAAGACTCGCTACCCCCAAATCTAGATACTCCTGTACACCGTCCTTGTCGCCAAGAGGAAGTTGTGTCACTACTTCAAGTCGCATCCGGTAACGGTCGTGACGTCCTTCCCTCTCGGCGAGGTCATCCAAAACCGGGATGCCATACGAAGAATCACAAAGTGGGCACTCCAGCTGATGGGTCAAGGCATTTCATATGCCCCTCGGACGGCCATCAAGTCCCAAGTGCTGGCTGATTTCATTGTAGAGTGGACCGAGGTCCAAATGCCGCCAGTAGTCGTCGACCAAGAGTACTAAATGATGTACTTCAATGGATCGCTGATGGAGAAAGGCGTCGACGCGGGGCTGGTCTTTGTTTCGCCCCTCGGGGTACGCATGAGGTACATGGTTCGCATCCATTTCCTCTCCTCCAATAATGTGGCCGAGTATGAGGCACTCATCAACGGCCTATGCATCGCCATCGAGTTGGGAATCTGACGGCTTGACGTCCGGGGCGACTCCCAGCTGGTCATCGACCAAGTCATAAATGAATCAAGCTGTCACAACGCCAAGATGGCTACATATTGCCAAGAAGTCCGCTAGCTGGAGGACAAGTTCAATGGTCTCGAGCTCAATCATATCCCCTAAGTGTCTGAACAAGGCAGCTGACACGCTGGCAAAAACAGCATCCGACCGAGAGCCGATGCCGACGGACGTCTTCACCAGCGATCAGTACAAGCCCTCGGTCCTCTATGAGGAGCCAGAATAGACCGGTGATGGTCTGCCTGCCCTAGGCTTGGGGGCTAACTAGCCAGTAGCTCCATCTGACCCCAAAGTCAGGGAGCTTGATGAGGATGTAGCGACAGAGCCTGACCCTTTGGTAGACTGGAGGATGCCTTACCTCAACTACCTCCTCCGTGAGGTGCTGCCAGCGGACAAAACAGAGGCTTGGTGGCTCGCGTGTCGTGTCAGTCCTTTATCGTTATTGAGGACGAGGTCTACAGGCGAAGCCACACCAGGATCCTACAGCGTTGCATCCCCATCGAATAAGGGAAGCAGTTGCTAGGTGATATCCACATTGGGGTCTCTAGGCACCATGCCGCGGCTAGAACCCTAGTCGGAAATGCATTCCGACAAGGCTTCTACTGGCCGACTATAGTAGCCAACGCTGAACAGATTATGCGCACCTATGAAGGGTGTCAATACTACTCTTGGTAAACCCACCTACCGGCCCAAGCACTCCAAATGATCCCCATCACATGGCCATTCGAGGCCTGAGGGCTTGATCTGGTCGAACCTCTCAAGAGGGCGCCCGGTGGCTATACGCACTTGCTTGTCACTGTAGACAAGTTTACAAAGTGGATAGAGGCTCGACCGATCTCCACGATCAAGTCCGAGCAAGCCGTACTATTCTTCCTTGACATCGTCCATCACTTTGGAGTCCCAAACTCCATTATCATAGACAACGACACATAGTTCACCGAGAAGAAGTTCCTCCAATTCTGTGATGGATACCACATCCACGTCGATTAGGCCGCCGTGGCGCACCCCCGCACGAATGGTCAGGTCGAGTGCACGGACGACATGGTCCTACAAGGCCTCAAGCCTAGGATCTTCAACCGGTTGAACAAGTTTGGCAGACGATGGGTTGCAGAGCTTCCCGTAGTGATCTAGAGCCTAAGGACAACCTCCAGCCAGGCCACTGGCTACACGCCATTCTTTATGGTCTACGGTTCCGAGGCTATCCTCCTGACCGACCTCGATTATGGAGCGTCAAGGGTCAGGGCGTATGATGAACAGGGAGCCATGGCATCCCTCAAGGATGTCGTGGACTAGCTAGAAAAAGCGCGCGATGTTGCCCTCCTCCGCACGGCAAAATACTAGCAAGCATTGCGCCGGTACCGCAACCGTCGAGTGCGGGGTCGGGCCTTCAACGTCGAGGACCTAGTGCTCCGCCTCATCCAGAGCAACAAGAACCACCACAAGCTCTCTCCACCATGGGAGAGACTGTACATCGTTGCGGAGGTGCTCTGACCAGGCACCTATAAGCTCAGGACCATCGACGGCGTAGTCCTCGTCAACACCTGGAACATCGAACAGCTACATCACTTTTACCCTTAAATCTACGGATGTTTTCTCTTATAGGTTTCGCTGTTGACTCCTCAATTTTGAGTGACACCTGACCCTAGCAATGGCAAGGGGCTTAGGACCATCGATAGCGAAGTCCTCATCAACGTCTGGAACATCGAACAGCTACGTCACTTTTACCCTTAAATCTACGCATGTTTTCTCTTATCGGTTTCGCTGTCGACTCCTCGATTTTTAGTGACACCCGACCCCAGCAACGGCAAGGGGCTCAGGACCATCGACGGTGAAATCCTCGTCAACGCCTGGAACATCGAACTGCTACATCGCTTTTATACTTAATTTATGCACGCTTTCTCTTATCAGTTTCACTATCAACTCCTCGATCTTTAGTGACACCCGACCCCAGCAATGGCGGGGTGTCGGGCCTCACTCGGGGGCTGATAAGAGCATATCTATCCGGTAGACATTCTCTATGCCTGACCCTTTCTCATGTTAAGATCTAAAAGTAAGGGTTGCGAAAACAAACGCTGAGTAAAACTGGTCGGACCGCAAGAAACCTACGCCCTAGTGGCCACGTCGTTTTTGCTCACCAGTATGTTCAGAGTTTTTTTCCTCACCCCGAGCTTTTTAAGCCTTAACTATGGAAAGAGTCAGAACACATTTAAGAGTATATCCACCTGGCAAACACTTTCTATGCCCGACCCTCTCTCACGTTAACATCTAGAAGCAAGGGTTGCGGAAAAGAACGCTGAGTACAACTGGTCGGACTGCAAGAAAACTATGCCCCAGCGGCTACAACGCTTTTGCTCACCACCGTGATCAGAGTTCTTTGCCCGCACCCCGAGGTTTTTAGCCTTAACTACGGAAAGGGTCGGAACGCATTAACTTTTTTATACAAAAAGGGGAGAAGGGCTAAAAAATATGTTTGGCCATAATAAAATTTAAGAGCTTGTCCACTTATTACGAGTTCACCGCCTGACTTATCTGCCTAACTAATTTCTTGGGGGTGATCTCACCCTCTATCTCTGTAGGTAAGTCCTATGCCAGAGGGGCCACCTCCTTCTCGACGTCGTCCAGCTCGACACGAGAACCATCTCAGGTAAGGTGGGATACGGAGCTGAAAACGCTCCTATGGCCCATTTAGGCCTAGGAGTTCGAAGGCTAGCCCTCCGACGGGTTCATAGCTGCTCTAGGGTACTCTTAGAGTGAGAGGTGGAAAGGGATGGGCCCACTAGCAGCTAGTACCCAGGCGCACGAGCGCCGTGGGCATCCCATCCCATGTTTGAGTCTTAGTCGGTTTCCAGTCCATGGTTTTTCCTCGAAGAAAGGCAACGAGCCCTCGGGACCGGTCGAACAGACCCGAGAACTATATGGATTGGCCACTGAGAATATGGAGTCAGTCACCAGTTGACCCAAGCTAGACCCCCACGAATGGGAAGCCAGGCCCCACTCGGACTAGCCCATTAATAGCTCACCGAGCACCATGTTTCGCCCATCGAGGAAAAACATGGCACGGCTCAGCCCCTCCGTTTTATCAAAAAACGCTTGAGGGATGACGATGACAAAGACGAGCTAACCCCTCGACTGGACCCCTGCAATGCGCAAGGGCTTGAGGGAAGTTGGACTTGTAAGGAGACCAAATGCATGGTCGTAGAACGATGGCTCGGATCCTAGGGAGGGGGTACTTACAAAAACTAATAATAAACGTTTCTAAAACAAAAAACGCTTAATCCTACCAGTTTCGCTATCGTCTCCTCGATCCTTAGTGAAACCCAACCCTGGCAATGGCAAGGTGTCGGGTCTCACTTGCTGGCTGATAAGGGTATATATATACCCTTTCTAAAACAGTCGCCGTGCCTGACCCTTTCTCATGTTAAAAACCTAGAGGCAAGGTTTGCAGAAACGAACGCCAAGTAAAACTGGTCGGACTACAAGAAACCTACGCCCCAGCGGCTACGACACTCTTGCTTACCAGTGTGACTAGAGTTTCACGCCCACACCTCGAGCTCTATAGTCTTAAATAATAGGAAGGGTCGGAACACATTAACCCTTTTTACACATAAAAAGGGAGAAAGAACAAATTTGTTCGACCAAAACAAAAGAACAAGCTTGTTTAAACGAAACAGGAGGGTTGGAACTTAGCCGCTTATTACAAATATGCCGCCTATCTGACTAAACTAACACCTCGAGGGGAAGATTTCATCTTCTATCTTAGCAGAAAGGTCATGCGCCCGGGGGCCACCTCCTTCTCGATGTTGTCTAGCTCGGCGTCAGTATAGACGGGCGCAAAGCCTTGGCTCATCGTCACCAAATCGATGTTCTCGTAATGAGAACTTGCGATCATGAACGATCGATGAACGCCAAAGCGAAGCGCCCCTTGCCATATCATGTTCCTAGTCCTTGATCTGGGTGGCGCAAACTACGAGCAAGCTTGTCTCCTGCTCCGGGGCTAGCTCGAGCTCATCGCAGACCAGCTGGACGGCAACGCACAGGTTGTCATGTTTGTCGCTCTCCTTCTAGAGGGTGTCCTTCACCTTGCTGAGCTCCTTCTCTAGGCCACAACTCTTCACCACCTCCGCCCCGAGCTTGTCATCGAGACCTGCCCAAGTCATGTACCGACCATGTCAAAAGTCTTACCATGGATTCTAGGGAGAAAGACAACATGGGAAATCGGAGACTTACCGTTCACGTTCGCCCGAAGCCTGCGCACCTCATCGCACTGCCGGTTCACCTCGGTCTCCAGGTGCTGGACCTCATCTTAGCGCTGATCGACCTTCGTGGTGAGCCCAGCGGACATACCCTCGGCTGCAACCTTTAGGTCCCTCTCCTTCTGAAGCTCACCTTCGAGGTGGTCGGTCTGCTGCTGAGCTACGGCACGCTCTTGGTGAGCCAGGTCAATCCCCATGCGGAGCTCCTCTGTGGCCCAGAGCAAATTGTCCCACTCCTTCCATAGCCACTCGGCATCTATGGCGTCCATGCACACCCTCTCGATCAGGGACGCGAGCTTCTCCTTGGCCTCGTGGGTGTCATCGCAAGCGTTCTTCTCCCTGACTCAGAGGTCGGCCACCTCCTGGGTGGCGGGGGGAAGCTCAGCCACCTCCTGACGGGTAGCAGCAAGCTATGCGGCCAGTCCCTCACTTCATCGTGTCTCCTCAGCAAGGAACTAGGACTTCTCCCGGCTGCGGGCCACAAGGATCTACGAAGAAGATAAGAGTTAGAGGCGCGGAAAGAGAACATGAGGGTCAGAAGCACGGTCATATCCTACCTAGCCAACCGGGGCGACAATGTCGTGCATCGAGCTCAGCATGGTGGTCAGGGCATGAACTGTGTCCCCAACCTCTGCCGCTTCATCAAGGGCAGCCACCTGGACTAGAGACCGAGACGTCCCTGCGCTCACCTCTCTGGCGGCGGCACTCCTCTAGAGCGGCTCCTCTAGCGATAGAGGGGGCGGGTGACACGGACACAGAGGCCTGCCCCTGTCGCCACATCCGCAAAGGATGCCTCGGGTGCGCCCCCTTCTGTCTGCCCATCGTGCACACAACCAGCCGTGCTGTACCCGCCACGGGCACCCCGGACGCACCGTCCTCCACCCGCTCTCCCATGGACACAGCCATAAGCTGTGCCTCCTCGATCGACGCCATGGCAGCCCCGATGCCACTCACGCCCTCCACTAGCACGGCGCCAGCCAGCTCCGGGCATGTTTGCTAGAGGAGGATATTTTTTGGGGCAAGCCGCAGGAGAGTCCCACATCCTCCGACGCTGCAAGGGACATGGCGGTCAGTTCGTGGCAAAAATTCGTTAGGATGAAAGGAAGACAAAAACTCCTAACTCACCTTGACGCCATCATATGAGGACGTTTTAGGGTTGGCTTGCCCGACCCTGGCTGCTCCTCGACGACACGTTGCTGTTTCGAGCCCTCCCTCTGCTCGGAAATCTTGGATGAATCAGAACGGCCGCCTCCCGCCGACTCTAGAGGCACCGCCGAGGGCTCAAACGGAGTGGGGCGACCTATTTTTGCTGACTCCGAGGCCACCGTCGAAGGCCCGAACGAGGCGAGGCGGCCTGACTCCATCGGTTCTGAGGCCATCACCAAAGGTCCAGACGGGGCGGGGCATTTTGATTCAGCTGTCTCTAGGGGCGCGTCCTCTCCCTCCTGCCTCATGACATGCCACGGGAAGGGCCCCACCCATGGTGAATCTGGGTCCTCGTCCCTAGTGGCTAGATCATCCCATGGGATGGGTGACATGGAGCCATCATCCTACTCCTCCTCCTCTTCTTCTTCCTCGTCTTCTTCCGACGAGCCTTGACACCGCTTCCCTCGCTGTAGCTTCGCTCACTGCTTCAACTACCGTTTCTTCTCCTTGTCGTCCTTCTTCACCCTCCTTTGTTCATTCGTGGCACAGTTTGCCGCCCTCATGGCCACGTGCTCTGGCAGCGGCGCGACAGAGTCCGGGAAGGCTTACCCCGCTGGTAGCTCAATGAAGCCCACGTCTAGCCGCATCACGGGATGCCCCGGGATCAGGAACACGACATCGGCCTCCCCTATGGCCGCCTTGACACGCTATGCGACCTCGCTATCATGGAGCAGCCCCTGGGCGAGCGTCCTCCCGATGAGCTACGTGTCAGGCGTCATCCCGTACCATAGAAGAACGCATGCCATCAGCGGCGCCACCCTCCTCACGTGACACCCCCCCCATGACGCCAGCCCCGCAGAGGTCATGGGTCTTCAGGAATGCGATGGCCTCGAGGAGGTTGCGCATCCTCTTCTTCTCCTTGATGGGTGGCCCCCATGGCCATGACAGCAGTACCTCTTTGACCAGATGCCCGGAGAAGATCGGTAAGGGAGCGGCAGGGTCGTTCTTTAGATAGAACAAATGCGAGTGCCACTCCTTGTTGGATCTGGAGAGTTGGCAGGGCATGTACTCGGTCGCCCGCTGCCCCCAGAGGTGGATGCTCATGCATCCCATTGGCATCGGTGTCTCCCGGCCTCTCTCCTTCTTGATCAAGGAGATACAGAAGAAATACCTCCATAGCTCAAAGTGGGGCTCGATCCTAGGTACCCCTCGCACATCGTGATAAAGGTCGTGATGTGCTAGATCCCATTAGGGTTCAAGTGCTGCAGCTAGATCTGATAGTGGTGCAGCAGACCCCGGAAGAACGGGTGGGGAGGAACCGTGAGTCCACGCTCGTGGAAGAGTGTGAAGGAGACGACGTAGCCGTCGGGCGAAGCTGGTGCATCCTCATGGCCGGGCCCAAGCCACTCCGCCACATCGGTCCTCCTACGGAGAAGACCACGCTTGATGAGGTCCTCCATGCGTGCATGGGTAACATCAGAATGGTACCACAAATCCATGGAGGATGGAGGTGGCTACAGAGAAGCAAAGGCTGTGGCGGAGGAGCAGAAGCTACAGATCTAGGGCTCCAGCGGTGGATTAGCAAGCACGGCAGATTCGAACAGCGGTGGTAGAGAAACGGAGAAGGTAAGGCTATAGTTTTGGTGTGCAGGAACGCAAAGGGGGAGGCCTATATTTATAGGGTGGAGCGGGGTGAGAAGGAAAACCATCCGCCTAGATTCACATGCCCGCTACGCCATGTCACATCACCCCCCCCCCTCTGAAGATCGTGCTCACGCTATCTCTGGCCGCACCCTCGAAGGATACGCTGGGTGACGGTTCGCCCATTCAATGGGCCAAGAACCATTGCAGGTAAGGAGGGATATGGAGCTGAAAATGCTCCTATGGCCCATTTAGGACTAGGAGTCCGAAGGCTGGCCCACCGACGGGAGCACAGCCGCTTCGGGGCACCCTTAGAGCGAGGGATGGTAAGGGATGGGCCTACTAGCGGCTAGTACCCAGGAGCACAAGTGACGTGGGTATCCCAACCCACATTCGAGTCTTGGTCGGTTCCTAGTCTATAGTTTTTCCTCGAAGAAAGGCAATGAGCCCTTAGGACCGACCGAACGGACCCAAGAACTATATGGACTGGCCGCCAAGAGTCTGGAGTCGGTCACCACCTAACCCATGCCAGACCCCCATGAATGGGAAGCCGAGGCCCCACTCGACTAGCTCGTTAATAGCTCACCGAGCACCATGTTTCCGTCCATCGAGGAAAAACATGGCACGGCTCAGCCCCTCCGTTTTATCAAAAAATGCTTGAGGGGCGATGATCACAAAGACGAGTCGACCCTCGACTGGACCCCTACCACGTGCAGGGGGCTCGAGGGAAGTTGGACTCACAAGGAGACCGAACGTGCGGTCGTGGTACGATGGCGGACCGATCGAATCCTAGGGGACCGGAATCAAGAACAACCTTTTCGACCTCCCAAAAACTACAGTTACTTGCCCCAAGAAGACCGATCACGACTAAAGAGAATCATTGTCCTACCAGGACATGCCACGGGCTACAAAAAGAAGGTCAAGGCCCTCTGAGTCCTCCCATCCAAAAAAGCCTCTAAAGGAGTATTATAATCCTCTGCAGGCACGGGAGCTACTGTCGGGTATCATTATTAGGGATACCCGAAGCAAGGAGGTTAGCGCCCACACTGACTCCCCCGGATGGCTCGAGATGTATTAAAAGGTCTCTAGCGACCCTAAGGACGTGGACTCCGTCTCGCCCAAGGTCACGGGTTCCGTCTCGCCCGACCCTCGGGTGCGGGCTCTATCTCGCTCGACCCCGAGGACGTAGGCTCTGTCTCGTCCGACCCCTCGGGTGCAGGCTCCGTCTTGCCCAAGGTCGCGGGTTCCGTCTCGCCTGACCCCTCGGGGGTGGACTCTGTCTCGCCCGACCTTGAGGACGCGGGCTCCATCTTGCCCGATCCCTCGGGTGCGGGCTCCGTCTTGCCCGACCCCAAGGCCACGGGCTCTGACTCGCCCGACCGCTTAAGTTCGTGCTCCATCTTGCCCGACCCCAAGGACGTGGGTTCTGTCTCATCCGACGGGGACCCATACCGCCGCCAACCACTCTAGGTCCAAGCGTATGGGCCTGGGTCAAAACTCTAAC
>PUID01039932.1:0-16375 GCA_002993905.1 Miscanthus sacchariflorus
CTTTGATTTCTTTTCAATTCTCTACCCCATACTAGATCTACACACTGTTAACCCGGCTCTGGTACCATTGTAGGAAAACATAGTGCCTCTGAAACGTAGATCAAGGGGTAAACATCTTACTTAGATGTATAAATTGGTTCCTCTACTTCGCCCTGGCGCAGTTGCGCCGCAGTCGCGTGGACGCCGGTGTCGTGGGAGCTCGGCGCGGTGGAGTCCAGTGTAGTGGTGGCGATGAAGAGGCGACGGTGACGTGAGGTGCCGTGATCCGGTGGTGACGGCGAAGTCAGTGGGTCTTCCCGTCGCTGGCAGCACTCTCTTTAGATCCGGTTAGGTTTAGCTGTTGGTGGGTCACGGCGGCTTCGGTCAACCTCGTAGTTAAAGCCCTGATCCCCACATCTCTTTATAGTGCTGTGCGACAGGGGCCCACCAACCATATTAAGATTGGGTGCCCCCGATCAGGGCGCAGATCCACGTTGGGCCTATTGGTGGAGATCAACTAACAGTAGTGCCCCCATGTTGGCCGAGGGAGTTGGAATCTGATCAGAATTGGATTCTAATCAAATCGAAAAAACAAATCCATGGCACGCTACGAACTCAACGTCTGACCCGAATTCGATTTGGTTTTTTCGTACTTATATATTGCTGGTGCCTTTGGGATAACCTCGACGAGCACAACAGGTATCTGATCTCGCCGAGCAAAGAAGCGCCTCGCCGAGCTTAACCTGATCTCGCGGAGCACCTGATCTTGCCGTACACACGTCCAAATCTTCAGGTCTCGTCATACACATGTTCTTCAAGGTTAGCTTCCTCACTGATTGTTCTTATGTACCGAAAAAGATCATATTTTTTATGGTTTGGTTATTGCTGGCCAATACGTTATTCATTGTAATATGTGAAATTTGTTTTTTTTCTGGTTTGGTAATTGCTGCAAACATATTTGACTTAAATATTTTGTTTATTGCTGTTTTTAGAGAGAATGGATCATATTGTTGAATCAAGTGCTGTTGAGGATTTTTGACATATTGTTGAATCAAGTGCTGTTGAGGATTTTGATAATCGAACCTCAGAAAATTAAATGTTCTGAACCAGATTTTTTGGATTCAGATAGAAAGTTAAATGGTGAACCGGATTATTTTTGGATTCAGATAGAAAGTTAAATAGTGATCCAATACCTTCACCTGCATCTCCAAACATCCAGAAATTATCTCCAATTATTGAATTGGAAGATAAGCAAGCAAGTGAAATAGATGATGATCAGCAATTAGATGAAGACAAACAGATCAAAGTTGCTACATATGACTATGCCCCACAAGGTAAAATTGTCATCTATATGTACCTTTTGTATTATCTATCCTTTACATTGTAATACTGATTCATATCTCTAATTTCTTAAATTGTAGATAAGCAGATGGCTGAATTATTTGATGATGATAAGGAGTTAGAAGAGCATAAACCAAAGTTCAAAAAGGCGTTACTAGGCGCTCGCCTAGGCGCGCTTACGCGCTGGGCGGAGCGGTGCTGCCTCGCCTATGGGGGTAGGCGGAGGGATAGGCAATGTCCCTCCAAATCCAGAGCCACACTGCATGAGGGAGGGTGCCGCGCCGCTAGATCCGTTGCCGCGCGGTCTCCTTGTCCTCCCTCCACCTTTGGTCCTGTCCTCGCCCTTCCCGCGCGGCACGGCAGCGACGACCCTGGACAAGAGCTGCTCGAGCGTCCCAAGGAGTGTGGCGGAGGCAGCTCATCAGGCGACAGGGAGCGGCTCGAGCACAGCGGCGTGGCTGTGGGAGACGGAGGGAAGGGAAAGGAGAGCTCACGAGAGACAGAGAGAGATGTGCTCAGGAGTCAGGACGGTTTACAAGATAAGGATGATAGGGCGGTTTTATGATTTGATCCCTTACTTTTGTAAGAACTCCTAGTAACTTCCTTACTCTGATTCTCTTAATTGATTTCTTACATTCTGCCCCATAGAAGTTCTATTTTCTCACAAGAAACTATTAGATATACTTTTATTTGTCATTTCTCCTCTCATAACCTCCTCGCTAGTACTGTAGCAACAATAATTACACACACATGTTAGTGTTTAATTCATAGTTAGTCACTTACATAGATTTGTATATAGTTAGTCTCTTATTTCTTCTTTTACTTAAGGTAATTTAAGGTAATATATATGTATGTGTATAAAAATTAAAACGCCTCGCCTAGGTTCTAGTCTATGGGTCAGCGCCTAGAAACCGCCTAGCGCCTTCTTGAACTTTGGCATAAACAGAACAAAGTTTCACATATGACTATCTCCTACAAGGTTTTTTCATTTATTATTTACACTTTTTTGTCTAGTCTCGCTTCCCCAGACCCCGCACAGAGCAGGAGTTCTCTGCACTGGGTACGCCCTTTTTTTGTCTAGCCTTTTCTATATATAATAAGGTATTATGATATTCAGCCAAACTGTCATTATTAGTTTATTTTGCTGCAAAGGATCAGTTAGCATGGAGTTCATAACAATTTATCAGTGTTAGAACTCCATGCTAACTGATCCTTTGCGGCAAAATAAACTAATAATTTATTAGTTATGAACATGCTAACTGCACATTTGCTATTATGAAATGTTTATTTACAATAATAATTTGTGTAGTTCCTGAACTCCATGGTAACTACACCTTTTCCAAATCTAAATTCTTCACCACGCTGGACTTCTTCTAGAGGATCTAATAAATCCTCACTCAGTTCCACGTGCCTCTTATACGCTAACACCAATAGGACCACGTGCCTCGATGGAAGGAATACGAGGACGTGCAAGTGTGTGTATGCTAGCAAATTGTTGAGAAAAATATGTGGCTGGTGGTTGGTGCAAGGCTGCGGTCAAAGGCCTGTTCTTTGATTGATTTCGCATGTCAAAGGAGCTGCTGTTGATGGAATGGTTGTGCTTGCAGGTTTACAGAGAATTCGGAGAGCTGGAGTGCAGGAGGTATGCCCAAGTGAACCATATCAGATGATTGAATTTTATGTTGATGCAATCAGACTTGACACCCACCATATCAGAGTATCACTTTCCTTTCCTTTTTCTTTTTTTTGAAGGGAACTAGAGGGGTTGCTCCCAACTGGAAATTTATTAAAGCCAAAGAGACAAATAGTACTTTCTTTAATGACACAGCTCAGCAGAAGTACTTCTGAGAACAATGAGTTATGTATGTCCTACAAGTAGAATGATATGCTTATCATTCATAAGATGCTGGATCAGAGTACCATAAAACCAGGACAATGGAACTGCATTGTGTCTGGAAGTAGGCACGTTTTGAGATTGCAAATTTGCTTTAAGCTGCCTCTGATATCATGTTTACTATCAGCTTACCGTTAATTTCTTGCTTATATATTTGCTGTCGCCCCCCTTCTTCTGCAGTCACAATGAACACAAAATTGTTTGTCGGATAGCTTGTGCACATCAGAAATATATCTCAAATGCATGTAGAAACTCCATATTATGCTGCTGTAAATGATGTTCATGCATTCTTCAGTTGCATCACAGACTGGAGTGATTTACTAGAAGAGCATATGGATGCCTGTTAGCACCCATTACCATTAATCAAGCATGTTGAGTTTCATGAAGGAAATGTTGCTTGAGAAGTGCTTGGTAACGGCATTGCATTGTTGCTGCTGTTGCCACTACCATTGGCCAGCTAATGATCTATGGTTGGTTGTACATATCCGTGAAGAGAGCAGGGAGCAAAATGAGGAAATAGATAGTTGACATAGGACACCTCTTGCTATTTTGGGTACAACTGAGATTAGTTTTTTTTGTTGGGGTTGGGTTGGGGTGTTCGATTTTTTGGTCTAGCAGATAATGCTTGGATTCTCAAATTTCTCGATCGGAGGTGTACAGTGCCTTCATGAAGAAGAACGTCAGTTTTCTTTTCATAGGCTTCATAACCTTCTATCTATATGCCTTCATAACCTTCTAACTATATGCCACGGAGACACTCCTCACCGGTGACAGAACTGATAGAACAATGTCAGTTTTCTTTTGATAGGCTTCACGGCACCTTACCTGATGTTTTTCAGGGTGCCAAGTATATAATGAACAAGAAAACTTCTCATCGGCTCAGATCATCACATCATCAGAACCTCGGTGGCCATAAATGTTTTAAGAGCTTTGCTAACCAGGAGCCAGCATTTGCATCAATAGAGAGAGAGATGCGAGGAGCTGGGAACAAAATAACAAATGCAACTTCTCCAGTATACATGAAAACCCCATACCAAGTGTTCTACTTTGTTCATCTCACGTTGGACTTAGAGCCCATGGTTACCAGTTTACAACACTCAAATTTCTTAGATCAGCTTGTACAGTCATGCGGAAAAGAACTCTCAAGACATTTTAGCCTTTGCCTGTATCCATTTTTGCTCGTTTAATTGTCCAAAAATGGAAACAATATTCAAATCAGATCAATTACAAATGCCCTTCACCCATAGCAATGCACGGACATTTTTCCTAGTTATTATATAAAAATCCAATTTTTGTTCTCCAGAGATATAGTTTTGTATAAAAAGCGTTAGCTGCATCACTAGTCACCGACATATTTGTTGTCTGGTGGTAGTGTCTTGTCTTTCAAAACCATGAGATCAAGTGCTCTTTGCAGCGTCTTTTTGTTTTTGCTATGTTTTTATTACCTGCACGCCTTTATTTAAAAGAACTTTATAATAGAATTTTATCTTCAATTACTATTACTAAGACTTCGGTAGTCCAGTGGTTTGGTCACAACACTACAGACGTTGAGGTATATTGTTCAAGACCTGAGCCTCACTAGTTTTTTTTTTCTTTTTTAAGACAAAATTCAGATTTTAACTCAGGCTTTTTGTAGCATGTGGGCGAGGGGAAAAATTTAAGAGCAGATTTCGGCCCAATAAGGACATGGATGAGGTTGAAATTAATGCAAAAAAGAGATGAATATATTAATTCAAGACATTTTTGAAACTACCCAATTGAAACTACACTATAAAAAATATTACACATCACTACACAATTATTGTCGATTAGTGGGTTATGCTATATTCATAAATGATTTTTAACTTATGATGATCAGATGGTCATTATTATTGTCACGAAGGACACACAGAGCATACGGACGCCTAGGTCACATACGGACTCCGTTTTCGACGATCCACCTATGGATAGAAAGATAATTTGATAAGGTAACTAATGAAAGTGGTCCCACATCAAAATTCCATCAGAATCAACGGGAATCATCGAAACAAGTTAACATCCAGAATCTGTCAGGACATTGCATCGCCATCTGTTGGGCCGTTGGGCCTTGTAACGTGTTGGGACACCTTATTGAGATGAAGAGGGGTCCTTGGCGCCCCTTAGGCTATATAATCAGTAGCCGCCACCTACATTAGGGTTTGGATTTTGCTTTATATTAATCTATCTTTGAACAGTCGCCGTTATTGGTTTGTAAAACCCCACATTCGAGATCTTAATCATATATTTGCAATTGTCACTTCAATTGAGTTGCATTTTACCTTGTTCTTGCTTGTGTTCTTCGATTCGCAGCAGGGATTAGCCTTCTTGGCGAGGTCAACCGGATTGTGACACGGTTGATAACCAGAGGAGACGTGGTGCTAAGGTCGCAGGGTTCTGGTCTTTTTATCTGAAACCGGATCAGTGTGTCGCTTTCTGCCCAAATTGATAGTTATCTTGAACCTGACGGAAGATCGGCATCCCATCCCCATCAGTTCCCCACTTCAATTATTAGGCATCGAGATTCGCGAGACAGCTGCAGCTCGATCGATCACACTACTAGGTGGATAATAAAAATATTTAATAAATCAGTATGGATGCAACGTACGTGTCGAGTGTATGGTGGTGCGGTGGGGTAGTGGTGGTGGGCCGGTGGACAAGGACAACGCAACCTGCCACCATGTATTTATTCACATTGCGGAGAAATTTATTAAAAAAAATGCCTCCTCGGTCACTCTGGCTCCGTTCTATAAATTCAGATAGGAACAGGTTTTTTCTTCCTCCTTTGTCTACCCTCCTTGCGAATCCTACAAGGGTCCCCTCTTTTCCCCTATGATTTCTTCCTATGGTGGTGCAGTGGGGCGGTGGACAAAGACAACGCAACCTGCCGCCACATATTTATTCACATTGTGGAGAAATTTATTAAAAAAACACCTCCTTGGTCTCTCTGGCTCCATTCTATAAATTTAGATAAGAACGGTTTTTTTTCATCCTTCTTTGTCCTCCTTACGAATCCTACAAGGGTGGTGCCCTCTTCTCCCCTATGGTTTCTTCCCGCTCTATACAGTAGTTTTATCATCCACCATGGAAAGCGTTCATGAAGAGGCGTTTCAACGTCAAGCGTCTATGAAGAGGTCAGGCTCATCTACCATGGGAAGCGATGAAGAGCGATGTGTCCATGAAGAGGCGATTCAATGGCTTCAGACTTTCGATCCAGATCCCCATCGTCAAAGGTAAGTGCCAATTGAATTCAGGATCTGAAAGTAATGCTGGATTTCAGGTATAGTAGATTCGGACTCTTCAGAACTCTCTCTCGCTCTTTTTTTATTTTTGAGATGGTCACAACTTACTACTCCTTCTGGACCATTTTTTGTGTAAGACATTTTTTGTGAAAGATCTAGTATACACACCCATGAGTCCAATTTACACCCCCACATAGAGTCCAATTTACGCCCCCACACATCTGGAGTTTTATAGATTTAGCCATACTCGCCCACATCTCCAATTTACAATCTCATGTATCCTAGGTAGTACAATTTTGTGTCAAGATATAATCCTGTTGGGTTGAATAGTGTTGGTCCAAGGACAAAAAAGAGAGAGCAATAGCGAAAAGTGAGGGAGAGAGCAATTTCAGGGAATGGACGAGCGTCCCCTCCACCCTGCCCTTCCCCTTTTATAGGAGATGTGGGAGGTGGAGGTTTTGATTCCTTCCCCTGGTGGGTCCTGCAATTACAAATGTGTCCCTATAAATTACATGTAGGCCCTAAACACTCACAAATAAGCACTTAGGCTTAGTAATTGGGACTTATTACACACTAATGGGGGCCTCACATATAGCACACCCCCAACAATAGTCCCTTAGCTATTCGGTTTTAGCTAAAAGTACAATACACAATAGCTACTTTGACTATACGAGGCCCAATTACAACTCATACTTAGTTTCCAGGATTGCCCTTTGCAACCTACAGGTGCATGCCTTGCTATAAACTCCATCCCAAAAACCTAGTGGAAAAAAGGGCATGGAGAAAAGAGCAAGCACGCCACTCTCATCTATACTCTATACAAAGATCGACTATAGATGCATTTGTCTTTGACTGGTTTTCGGTAGCAACCTTTACTGGAGCTTCGTAATTTCACTTTTGACGATTGACCCTTCACTTGGCCTTAGGGACCTTGATCGCTTCACTCCGTGAATGAGCCTTCGCCAATGTAATCGAAGTAGATGTAGTAGGCAAAGTAGTTATTGATGGTCGTTATGACATGATTTTATACCCTTCAAACCCATCCACATACCACAGAATAAAAAGAGATAACAAAGTTCCACATGTATATGGAGCATGTTTATGTGTAGGAGTGCACTTGGTGAAGGTGGGGCTAGGGTGCCCACTAGGCAAGTCAGCCAACCCCACAAGGACACCCCTTAGACCTCAAAATTTGGTGGAGATGAAGAACCACATAAAGTGAACATCTGGGACATTGATTCAATGTCGGTGGATATCCAGAGGTTCAGGTGGAGACACATCATCATCTTATGGATCAAAAGACCCACAAACTGAACCAATCCCACCCCAACTTCACCCAACACCACCTAGCTGCCTCATTGATAAGTGGACCAAGATGCACAACAAAGATAGAGGGCCCATGGAGCATTGGGAGGGGGTCACTCGACCCCTTCCGATCGCCCAACCTTTGACTACTACAGAACATACCATCATTGTCGGGCCATCCCTACTGGTTGCTATGAAATCGGCACCCTTCACTATCGGTTCTTAACTTGAAAATTCAAAAATGATCGAGGTCCTCAAAAACCGGCAATGAAGGTCCCTATCACTACCGACTGGTGGCTTGAACAGGCAGTGATATTTCACTACCAGTTCGTGGCTTGAGCCGGTAGTAGTGATAGGAACATATCACCGTCGGCCTTTGGCTTGAGCCAGCAGTGATAGCTGCACAGTACAAAACACCCACATCCTCATCCCTCCTCCCTCCCATCTTGAGCACATTCATCCAAGGAGGCTCCTTTCCCCGCCTCTCCCACCATTGTTGCAGCCATTTTTCACCAAAATGCTCATGAAAGGTCTTGGATTTTGAAGCATGGTGTAGCAGAACCGCCCGGTTTAACCTAATCCCAAGCATTGTCATCCATTTGACACTAAGTGCCCAGAGACCAAGTCAAACTCGGTAGTCTGTCAAGCCTCCATCGCCTCCTTCTTGAGCCTCAGTATCTTGTCCACGTCGACCGCGCTCGCCGCCATCCTCTTCAGCTCCTGGGGTGTGCCGCCTTCCTCTTGCAGGGCGCCACCTTTGTCTTGATGAGGTTCTGGTTAGGGAGAACAGCCGTCGTGGACAGTGTTCGCACCATCGCCCCCGACGGAACCCTAGCCTTCCTTCCCCTCTCCTCTCGAAACAGAGGGAGCTCTGGATCTGGACTGCGAGGATGGGCTTCTTTTTTTTTGCTTGTGGTGACTATTGGCTTGGACACAGGGAAGATGGGGAATAATATAGGGTGAGGGAGCCCACTCAAAGGAGGAGAGTCGCCCAAGCCCAACCCTTATCGGAATAGGATGCAAAATCGGCCAGGTCTAACCACGAGCGCAACTCGGTTTTTCTTTTTGCCAGATTGGGCCTTTTATATTATATTAATTTATGAACAAAAGGTCGTTTTGATCCCTATAAAAAGGACAAGGTCATTTCAACTGGTCGAATTTTCATCAAAATTCAATTTACCTCCTCTAATCAGAAAACCAGCTTTCCAACCTAAATGGTTTCCTATCCGACAGGATGCTAGGCGCTAGTGAGGTAAATCAGGTTACGTCACAACTCATGAGACTCAAATAGATTTTACAAAAAAAAATATAGCAATAGTTTTCGAACAATATAAAAGTTGTGCAATTAAAAAATATAAAATCTGCTTCAAGACTTTATAAAGTATTCCTATTCCAACATTTGCTTCAAGAGTGTTTGACTTAATGCCTCCAACCATGCATCAACGTCTGAGAGACCAGCAGAGAAGATCTCGATGATGGTTGCGGCACGCAGAGCAGCGGGGTAGAAGGCGCAGCACGCTATTGTCGGAGTAGACAAAGTAGGTAGGGACGAGAAGGCGACACTGACGGCATGGTTGTGCTGGACGAAGAAGCAATGTGGGAGTGAACGCGTCGGCGAGCAGGGCTCAGCGACGACACGAGGGGGGTGGCTGGCGAGCAGGGCTGAACAACGGCACGGGGAAGCGGGGGCTCGATAACGAAGACCCAATCAGCAGGACGAAGGCCTTGTGCATACGGATGGCACAACAAAGATTGCGCAGCATAGTCATCGATGCACAGGGGGTGGCGATGTAGATGCAATGGCGAAGTTGACATAGGCGACGACGTTGAGGCCCGACAAGGCACACAACAGCAAGCCAGCAGCCCTGTTCCTCAGAGAAGATGCGCATAGAACTCGGCGGTGAACGTCACATGGGCCGGGTGGATCGCACATAATCGGTTGTACGGACCGAGTACGCGCGAGGTGCAGCGACGATGGAAGAAGTCGGCGGAGGCGTCCCAATATGTGGTGGCGATGACGAACTGACCATGTAGACGTGCAGGCTAAATGACCGAGAAGCGACGCAGGCAGGCATCCCCTCAGCATCGCAAGCCTCCAGCCAGGCCGCACAGCCCAAGATGTAGATGCCGGTGAAGTCGTGCCGATGCTGGAGTAGTATGTGCGAGGTCGATAGGTGGTGTGCGACGCAAATCCGATCTCTGATCGGGAAAATAGAAAAGATAATGTACCAACATCTTGTGTAGGAGCCCCTAGGTGCGCGTAGCAATGCCCCCCCCCCTTCTTTCTCTCCTATCTTGCCAGGTCAAATAGGACATGTGAGAGGGACAGAGAGGAAAAGAGGCGAGTAGCACTGACGGAGAGGCGGAAGGCGACAGAGACGGCGCGGGGACGACACGAGCCCTCCTCGTCGGAAACAAAGGAGCCATGTGACTACGGCCTCGATTTCCTATGTGGGATGGCACGCCCACAGAGATGGCGCAGGGACGGGCGCGGACGACACTCGCGATGGCCCCAAGCGGAGGAAGGCTGCGGGCAACACCTACCCTTGCGACGGCGCCCGCGCTTGAGGCCGCATCCAACTGCCGCCTGGCCCCTCTAAGCGGGTGCACAGGTGGGGGAGGCGCGACGCCGGAGGCACAGCCCGCTGACAAGAAGCAGAGGAGTGGTGGATTGGTCGCGGGCTGCTCAGGCAGGCGGCGCGGTGGTCGCGAGCATTGGGTGGAAGCCGGTGCGTGACGTGCGGTGACACCCGGGTGAGATCCATCATGAACTGTTGCTATTTGATAACGACGATGGCAACAGCCGGATCAATAGGATCGGACGTCTAAATAGAGGCACTGCCCCTGGCAGAGATCGACCTCTCCCAGGGATGCGTGGTTGCGGAAGCTGGCGGCAGTTATGGTGAGGATCGAAACCTATGCGACTGATGCCATGAAAGAGGGAGATAGGAGAATGCTTGATTGATTTGAATTCTACTTCAGATGCCAAATAGTGGAGAAAATTTGATTAATAACATATATTATTAATCACTTTAAACAAAACAGTAAGGTTTTGTTTGGTAAGCCTTGAAGAAACATTTCTTGAGAGAAACTTATTCCAATTCTCAAGTTTTTCTGGTTTAATAAACAATCTAGTAGTAGGATATGTGAAACATTTCTCATTCTGAATTTGGTAGGATGTGCAAAACATCGTTTTCAGTTTTGAAACTGGATCCCCGAATCATTTGGTAGGGGTTATCCAATTTCCTTCTAGAATCATTTTTTGTTTGATATGGGTTCTCTTGTTTCTAGAGAGAACCACTTTTGAGAATCCCTACCAAGCATGCCCTAAATAACGAGTGGATACAAAATATAGTAAAAATTCTCAAATGCCAAAAAGTTGCAGAAATTTGATTAACTAGTACATATGTTTGCACTTCGAACATAGCATTGCATAAAAAGTTGAATGAAGTATAGTAAAATTTGTATGAATGAACGTAAGAAACCCTGCCTCTATCTTTAGGGAATCTGTTCACAACGACAAATTAAAACAAAACAAATATGGCCACACTGATATCTTATTTGATGGTTCCCATACATTGATGTGCAGTTGTGCATCAACTTACTGGCAAACAACTTATGGGTTATGAGAACAGTTTAATATGAGATGGCGCTCTGCTACCTCTATCATTGATGGTCCTTGATCCACATCAAGGTTAAGACATTCCGTAGCGATCCTTGCCAGACTATGAAGAAGCTCCAAATCACTTGTTAGCGCAATTTCCTTGTCAAACAGCTCGGTCAGCCTCTTCTCTTCTTTGTGAGCTTCAAGGAATTTCATTACTAAGCTAGTATTGTCAGAAAATGTGGCCTTTTTCCTGCTTATAAGCTCCAAGATCACAACTCCAAAACTGTAGACATCACTTTTTTCTGTTAATAAACATGTTTGTAGATATACTAGATCCATATAACTCTTGTCACCAACGATTAAATTATGGGTGTGTTCTTTATCACTCACAATCAATGTTGATATGCCAAAGTCTGAGATGTTTGGCACAAAATTATCATCCAAGAGTATATTCACTGGTTTAACATAACCATGTAGAATTTTGGTACTTGTTTTTGAGTGCATATAAGCTAGACCATCTGTTGATGCTGCAGCTATACTTAGGCGCACATCTAAATTGAGAGGCACTACCTTGTTGTTGCCGTGAAGAATGTCATGGAGGCTGCCTTTGGGGAGAAATTCATATACAAGCATCGGGATATCAACTTCTAGGCAACAACCTATGAGGCTCACGATATTCTTGTGGATGACTTGAGATTGGATGATGACTTCATTTACAAATTGTTCATTGCTCTTTTGCGCACTACCACTGACTGGCTTCTTTACCACAACTTGTTTATTATCCAAAAGGCCCTTGTAAACTTCACCAAAAAAGCCCTTTCCAATGAAATTTCTGCTTGAGCTCCTCTTTTTTCAAAAGCTTTATCATGGTTGCCTTCTCTAATTTAGGCCCGCCATTCTTCTGATAGAATTCTCTCATCTTACTTTTGTCTTTATAAATAATAATGAGAAATGTCATAATTAACATGACCAAGAAACCACCTATGACACCTGCAGGACAACAAAAAAATTGTTGTGTGAGATATAGTAGTAAAATGGAGCATTTTGGGGTGGTCAAAAATGATTTTCCGAGGCGGTTTTACCAACTGCCTCTAATCAAGTGTATAGAGAAATTGTGTATTTCTTTGGGTGGGTATGCAACTGCCCCCAGAAATTGATTTATAGGGATAGTCAGAAACCAACCGCTAGTGTGGTTCTTAAGATTCAAGCCCTTACCACTTGTCTTATGCGAATCCCCATTAGCACCACACAATTCTAGGATGCTTTCCATCCATATTTTTTAGAAAAGGGAATATATTAAAAATATCTCAGCATCTGTATCGACCAATGCATATAGTTGTTCCTTATTACACACAAGAGAGCTGGAGTCCAAGGAATCTCAAAAACGAAGTTTTGAGCCAGAGAAAACAACAAAAACGTTTGTAAAAGCCATATCTATAACCCAATTCTATTGCTAAATCTCCAACCATGTCTTGAAAACACCTCCATCGCAGTTGTTTCAATATTCCTACATCTCATCTTCATCATCTAACAATCCTCCTCCTGCAATAGGGACCAAAACTTGATCCAGTAAATCCCCCTAAAGATGACCTGCAAGAAAGATGGTGCTAGGACCTTGTCAAACACTATATTATTCCTAGTTAGTCATAATGCCCAACAAATTGCACTAGCTCTCACAAGAATCTGAGATTTTAGTTTCCTATTTAACCCTTCCAACCAACTTATAAACAAATTATGTATGCTAGTTGGAGGTATTAAATTAAATGAAACATGGACAATTCTCCACATAAATTTAGCAAAATGGCAGTCAAAGAGTAAATGTTGTATAGACTCATTAGAAGAACAGAAACAACACTCCTTATCTCCTTGCCACTGTCGCCATGCTAAATTATCCTTTGATAAAACTACTCCCTTGTATAGATACCACATAAAGACTTTGATTTTGAGAGGTAGTTTTAGTTTCTAGATTAGAGTATTATAAGGTACATCTTCTGCTATCAATAAGGCTCTGTACATGGATTTAGCTGAAAACAATCCATTCTGATGTAGCCCCAACACAAAACGATCCCTTTGGTTTGTTAATTATACATTCGCAACCATCGCAACTACATTGTGCCATGCTTGTAAATTAACACCTACTAGAGATCTCCTGAAAGCTACATTTAACGGTGCCATGGATAGCACCGTTCTTACAGATGCATTTTTTCCTAACAATATTATATAGTGCAGGAAAAAGCGATTTTAGCAGACGCGGTCTTATCCACGAGTCCTCCCAAAATCGCACTTGCGACCCATCACCTAGATCAAACTTACCCAATGAGAGAAACTCCACCTTGACCTTCATGAGGCCAGCCCAAAACTGAGAGTCTCCGGGCATGTATTGAACCTGTGTCAAAGTCTTGTCCCTTAGATATTTACTCCTAACCAACTGTTGCCAAACCCCATCTCCATTTATCAACTTAAACAACCACTTACTTAGGAGACACCTGTTGTGGACATCTAGATTTAAGACCCCCAACCCTCCCTGGTCTTTTGGTGTACATACTACTTCCCACTTAGTCAATCTATATTTCTTCTTGTGGTCATCACTCTACCAGAAAAACCATGACCTAAAGTAATCTAACTTCTTCAGGACTGCTCTAGGTACCTCAAAAAAGGAAAACATAAACATGGGGAGGCTACTCAAGACAGAGTTGATCAACACAAGCCTCCCTCCTACCGACAACATCTTACTTCCCCAGCAGTTCAACCTTTTTTGAAATCTTTGTTCAACATGTTTTCAATCCTTATTCATGAGTTTTCTATGATGCATAGGAATTCCTAAATATCTAAAAGGAACCGAACCCATATCACACCCAAAAATGCGTGTAGACTCGTTTTGTCTGACTTTGGCTGCTCCGTAACAAAATATTTCGCTTTTGTGGAAATTGATCTTGAGTCCTGACAACTGCTCAAAAGCACAAAGTAAAAGCTTCATGTTTTTAGCCCTCTCTAGATCATTATCCATAAAGATGACAGTGTCATCTACATACTGAAGGACCGAAAGTCCCTCATCTACCAAATGCGGAACAATCCCTTGGATTTGTCTAGCCTCTTTAGCCCATGAAATAAGGACAGCGAGCATATCAACTACTATATTAAATAGAATTGGAGATAACAGATCTCCCTGCCGCACTCCTTTCCTAGTTTGAAAAAATGACCTATATTATCATTGACCTTTACTGCAACACTCTCTCTAGACATGACTTTTGAGATCCATTTACACTAAGTCGGTGAGAATCCTTTCATTCTGAGAACATGTTGCACAAAAGGCCACTTTAAATTATCGTAGGCTTTCTCGAAGTCTAGTTTTAAGATCACTCCATCTTGTTTTTTTCCTATGCAACTCATGAATTGTTTCATGCAAGATGACAACTCCTTCCATGATATAGCGGCACGGAATAAAGGCTATCTACGACGGTCCTATGAGTTTATCTGCCACTTTCAAAATTATGTTGTTTAGTACCTTTGTGAAAATTTTAAAGCTCACATTTAATAAACATATAGGTCTATATTGTTGTATCCGAGCCGCATCAGCAATCTTTGGTAGTAAAGTGATTGCTCCAAAATTAAGACTATAAATAGGCAGCCTCCCAGCATGGAATTCATGAAAAAGGCTCATTAAATCCGACTTTAGTACCTCCCAAAAGAATTGGTAAAATTCAGCGGAGAAACCATCCGGACCAGAAGCCTTGTTATGTTCCATGTCGAAAACTATCATTTTAATCTCCTCCTCACTGAATGGAGCCGTCAATACCTCATTCTCCTTCTACGACACTTGAGGTACGTCATACCTCAAAGTCTCGTCCATTGAGAAAGAATTGTGTATATGTGGTCCAAACAATCCTTTGTAGTATTCAGTTATATAATTTTTCAAGTTCTCATCTCCAACAATAGTTCCTTCTTCCTGTTCTAGTTGTACAATTATTGTTTTCCTATGTCTGTCATTTGCCACCAGATGGAAATACTTAGTATTATCATCCCCTTGCAGTAACCTTGTTGCTTTTGATCGTTGGAGCAAGTAAATCTCCTCCTCTCTCAGCAACTTAGTTAATTGCCCTTTTAGATGATGTCTAAGCTCCATCTCTTGAGATGACAACAAAGATGTCTCTGCCTTTTTGTCCAAGACATCTATCATATCCAGCAAATTAGATTTTTTGTCTTATTTTGTGAAACTAAATTCCTGGCCCATCCTCTAAGGAAACATCGCAGCCTTCTAATTTTATTTTGCCACTATTTGTAACACCTTAAAAATTTCATGTTTTTAAAATAGGTTAAAATGATTTAATTTGATATTTTTGTGTTCATAAAATAATAGGAAAAATAATATTTTTCATTAACTTAAAATCTATCATAAGGCTTAGCAACATTTTTGTCCATTCATGCTGGCCCATATGTTTTATTGTACTGTGTGGATTTGACCAAAATTCAAAATGATTCAAATGGATTTGAAAATGGATTTCAAAAACATTTGAAATAAAAGAAAAAGAGAAAACTCTCTCTCTCTCTCTCTCTCTCTCTCTCTCTTCATTTCATGTTTTTGGCCCGAGTGGGCCTCGGTCTCCCTCTTTTCCCTTCCCGCAGCCCAGCCTCCCCGTTGGCCACAGCTCCAGCTCTTTTCCTCTTCCGCGGCCCACTTCGTTCTCCCTCTCCCATGGCCCATTCTAGCAGGCGGCCCAGCACCGCGTCACCCGTGCCCCCTCCCCCGCGCCTCCGCTTGTGGGCTAGCTCAGCAAGCTAGCCGAAGGCCCGCGCCGCGCAGGCCGCGTCCCCGCACCTCTCTCCATGCCCTGTGTCGCTGTTAGCCCAGCCCCGTTCATCAGTGTCTTCTACTACCTCGCCATCATGTCCATCACGGACTCTACCGCCGCCGGGACTCCACTCCGCCCATGCCTCACCGTTGCCGTGCCTCCCAAGCATCCCAGCCCCCTTAAATAGGAGCGTCGTGCCGCC
>PUID01039970.1:24096-41143 GCA_002993905.1 Miscanthus sacchariflorus
AGTGACGGGAGCTCCGCTATGTGCTAAGTGTTCGAGCATGTGCTCGAGGTTTGAACCTAGTGGTTTTGTTATGGTGTGTTGAATCGATGTAAGTGAACTGAGGGATCTATCTATTGGGAGAGAGCGCATCCCCTCTTATAGGTGAAGGGGACGGCCTTACAAGCGAGAGAGAGAGTACGCATGCTACTAAGTCTTGTTGTCTACGCCGTCGGGTATAAGATGATTGTAGGTGCCCATAACATTGTTAAATGTTAGATGCATGTGGGAGGTTGTGTCGTCTTCTTCCGATATGGCAGACGTTGGTGCCTATCATACTGTTGATGCCCAGAGGCATGTAGGGGGTTTTACCATGTTCGCCTGGCATGGTAAATGCCGGCGCCCACAACACTATTGATGCCTGGAGGCATGTGGGGGGAGCCTTACCGTGTTTGTTTGGTATGGGAGTTGATGGCACCCACAACACTATAGGGAATATGTTGGCGCCCACAACACTGCTTGGGTTCTGATATGCCAGGAAGGATGCAGGGTACTGTCCTACAGGTGTACAGGGTACGGTCCTCAGTATTGTGGTTGACTTGAGTGTCCTGCCTTACTTGCTCCGTCCGTTTTTGGGTCCTCACCTAGCAGTCGTCCCCGGTCGGTTGGTCCCAGTCGGCTCTGACTGGGCTAGTCGGAGAAGAGTTGTAAGTAGGGGTTCGGCGCATCCCTGGTCGGAGACACGGGTTGGAGTCGGAAGTGGTGTTTGGCCAGGCCTTCGGTCAGAGAGGCCGTCCGGAGGTAGGCTAGAGTTGGAAGCGAGTGGTGTTCCTCCTTATTGAGGCCTTCCGGTTGGAGAGGCGGGCTGGAATTGAGAACGGGCACCGTTCCTCCTCGGCCAGGCCTTCCGGTCGGAGATTGGATCGCCCTTCTGGCCTATCATTTAGGTATTTGGGCCAGCCCAGGAGTTTGTGCGTCATTTGCAACATTGTCTGCCAGGCCAAGCACTTGTTGGGAAGCCGGTCCATGAGGGACCCTGGGTTTATGAACCCGATAGGAGCCCCCGAGCCCTTGGGCGATTCGGGTAGAATCGTCTGGGGGATTTTTGTCTTGACGGTGGGTGCGCGCGAGCGTAGTCACGGGTGTAGCCCCCGAGGGTTTTTCGTGCTGCCAGCGGGGGAAGTTTCATGTCATCAGTAGGTGCGCGCGAGCGCACCCACGGGTGTAGCCCCCGAGACCTCGGGTGATTCGGGCAGAATCGCCTGGGGGGTTTTGTTAGTGGGTGTGTGTGCGTGCACCTTGGTCGAGATAGAGTCATCAACCAAGGCATCAGGTGCCGAGGGATGGGACGAGGCGGAGTCGCAGACCCATTGTGCCCAGCTGAGGCAGTTTTAGGGATCGGGTGAGATGGAGCTCGTGGATCCTGGCGTCGGATGCGACCGAGGGATGGGGCGAGGTGGACTCACGGACCTGTCATGCGCAGCTGAGGCAGTTCTAGGGAGCGGGCGAGATGGAGCTTATGGATCCTAGCGTCGGGCGCAACCGAGGGATGGGGCAAGGTGGACTTGTGGACCCGTCGTGCGCAGCCAAGGCATTTTTAGGGATCAGGCGAGATGGAGCTCTTGGATCCTAGCGTAGCCGAGGCTGTTCTAGGGGTCAGGCGAGACAGAGCTCACGAATCCTAGCGTAGCCGAGGGATGGGGCGAGGAGGACTTGTGGACCCATCGGGTGCAGCCGAGGCAGTTCTAGGGATCGGGCGAGACAGAGCTCACGGATCCTGGCGTCTGGCGCAGCTGAGGAATGGGTCGAGGCGGACTCGCAGACCCGTCGTGCGTAGCCAAGGCAGTTTTAGGGATCGGGCGAGAAGAAGCTCGTCAATCCTGGCGTCGGGCGTCGCCGAGGCAGATCTAGGGATTGGGCGAGACAGAGCTTGTAGATCCTAGTGTCGGGCATAGTCGAGGGATGGGGCGAGGTGGACTCATGGACCCATCGTGCGTAGCCAAGGCAGTTTTAGGGATCAGGCGAGATGGAACTCATGGATCCTGGCGTCGGGCATAGCCCCGTCGGGTGTAGCCAAGGCAGTTTTAGGGATCAGGTGAGATGGAGCTCGTGGATCCGAGCATCGAGCATAGCTGAGGGATGGGGCGAGGTGGATTTGCGGACCCGTCGTGCATAGCCGAGGCAGTTCTAGGGATCGAGTGAGATGGAGCTCATGGATCCTGGCGTCGGGTGCAGCCCCGTCAGGCGCAGCCAAGGCAGTTCTAGGGATTGGGTGAGACGGAGCCCATGGATCCTAGCATCGGGCATAGTCGTGGGATGGGGAGAGGCGCACTTGTGGACCCATCGTGCGTAGCCGAGGCAGTTTTAGGGATTGGGTGAGATGGCGCTCGTAGATCCTGGTGTCGGGTGCAGCCCCATCAGGCGTAGCCGAGGCAGTTCTAGGGATTGGGCGAGATGGAGCTCGTGGATCCTGGCGTCGGGCGCAGCCAAGGCAATTTAGGGATGGGTCGTGACGGAGCTCTCAGATCTTGGCGTCGGGCATAGCCGAGGGATCGGGCGAGTCGAAATCGCTGACCCAGGCGTCGGGCGTGCCATGGGATCGGGCGAGTCGGAGTCACAGACCTAGGCGCAGCTAAGGCGTTTGGTATCTTGAGCCCCTGAGCCCCATTTGGGCTTGGTAGGGGTCGGTTGAGTTTTGTGCGTTATCCTGTCCACGGTGTCTCGCAACCGGAGGGGCTGAGCTAATGTCGCTTGCCTCGATGGCTCGAGTGATGCACTTGGTGAGCTCGCTAATGGGCATGTTCGAGTGAAGTCAGGGTCTGTTGTTCATGACGGGGTCAGCATAGCTCTCATGTGGCACTCCATTGCTCCTTAATCTACAACCCGGTAGATGCTTGGGTCGTTCTAGAGACCAACCCGGGTGGCTTGCTGGTCTCCCCTCGATGGAGATTCTGTGGGTTTGGCCGAGGTTAGGATCGAACGAGAAGGTTGAGATGACCCTATCTGCTTCAGGGCAGACTGGGCAAGGGCCGCTCGGGGCTCATCTACATTTTCTCCCCTGGCTCTGTTTGACGTGAGGTGGCCTCGAGCCCTTCATGGGCTAGCCTTCGAACCCCAGTCAGTCGTTGCTCATGTTGAATGAGTCAACTGCCGCTTCGTGACGTAACACAGAGTGTTGTGATGCATTTCACTGCACATGCGATGCCTCAGATGTATGGAATGAATGAATGCGTGTATAGATGAATGAATGATTATATAAAGAAATAGCGGAGGTTGGTAATGTTACCTTGATGACTGGAGTGACGGGGTTTGAGGAGCTCTAATCAAAAATGTCCGACCAGGATCCACGCTCGTTGTTCATGACAAAGTTGGCATGGCCCACATGGGGCGTCCCTCTGCTCCTTACCTGTCTCTCAGCATTTGCCCGAGCCATCTGATTGACTCAGGAAGCTCGATGGTCTCTCGTGGCCAGAGATCCTGTAGTTGGGCCTTTCCAAGTCTTGCCTGGGAAGGTAGGGGGCCGCCTGCGCGTGGTGGCGCTTTGTTTCGCGTGCCCGATGTGCGGTAGTGGTGGGCTATACCCAGGCCACGTCCCGTATGACCAGACGCCATCCCATCGTTTCCCATATGCATTGAATAGGGGAAGGGAGAGGGTTTTGCACCCTAGTCCTTTGCCCTTCTTCACCTACTGCATCTCCTCCTTAAATAGGGCAAGGGAGAGGGAAAGGAGAACTCACAGACCCGTTCGTGATTTCGGAGCGTAATGTCGAGCTAGAGGTTATCCAGCGTAGATGAGGTGGTGCTGGCCGCCTTCGCCGAGAAGGGGCTGCTTCCGACCAAGGAGGTGGTGCTGGCCGCCTTCGCTGAGAAGGGGCTGTTTCCGTCGAAGGAGGTGGCATATTGGAGGGTACAGCACGTCGCCGGCTTCGTCACCGTCTGCGAGGCTTTCGTCGGGATGGAGCCACACATGGACTCCTTCCAGCGAATCTTCTCCGAGCGATTCTTGTCGGAGGGGAAGATGCTCAGGGCTATGCCGGTGGGAGGTTTTGCCCTTGTAGCTGCTCAGGTTGTCCAGTTCATAAAGTTTAATGAGACATCCTTCAGCCATGGCGGCCATACTTCGGCGGGCCGCGTCCTTGTCCAGGAGCTACCTCGACTGCATGAGAAGATCAGGAGCTCCATGCTCTTTTGCTGAGCATCTATGGGTGCGACGCCCTTGAGGTCCCTTGAGGTACCCGTTGCGCTCGCCGAAGTTGAGGGAGCGGAACCGGGTGGGGCCCTTGCAGTGGTGGTTTTGTCCGGCGACATGTGCCGTGGCCTCACCTTTGGCATCAGCTGATGCCGTTGAGTGGCAACAGTAGCTTTTGGAGTAGAAGTAGTTAGCAAATGTAATCGTTAAGTTTGTGGGGGAGCCCCCGTGTGAACAATTTTTTTGTATCAATGATTACATCAGTTCTGTTTTGTGATAGAATCACTATCCGTTCCTTGTTTTTTATCCGTACATGACTTTGTTTTTATCCCTTCTTTTTCGCACCTGCCCGTTCGTTCCATAGGCTGCAACTTTAAGAACTCGGGCGTGGCCCACGAGGCTCGGCTGCTTGTAACCGTAGGTCGTGGCAGGGTGCGCTTGGTTGGGAGTAAAAACAAAGTCACGTAGGGTAATCAAAGGAATGGAATGCCCTTTTGTTCGGGCAATGCCCTTTCATTTGGGCAAAAAGTTTTTACCATGTGATAGTAAAAAAGAGAGGTAGTATTTAGTATTGTACCCTCATGGAGCCCCCGAGCGACCCGGGCTGAATGTGTCTAGGGTGCTTTTACAGGAGCAAGTGTTGAATAAAAGCAGTAAGACCGAATTTAGGGGAAAAACAACGTAGCTGTTCAATGTTTCAAGTGTTGGTGAGAACATTGCTGTTGTCATCCTTCAGTCTGTAGGCGCCTGGTCGGATCACCTCGGTCACCGTTTAGGGACCTTCCCATGGTGGAGAGAGTTTGTGTTTCTCCTTCCTTGATTGGGTCCTCCGGAGTATGAGATTGCCGACTTCGAGGATCCTTCCCCTGATCTTACTTTCGTGGCACCTGTGGAGAGTTTGCTGGTAGTGAGTGCAATGGATGATGGTCATCTCGTGGGCCTCCTCGAGCAGGTCGACTATGTCTTGCTGAGCCTCCACGGCTCGGTCGTAGTCGAAAGCCTTCACTCTTGGGGCGCCATGGTCAAGGTCGGAGGGTAGCACTGCTTCAGCTTCGTAAGCCAAGAAGAAGGGTGTGAACCCTGTGGATTGGTTCGGGGTCGTTCTTAGGCTCTAGAGGATCGTGGGGACCTCTATAACACATCGCCCGATGTACTTGTTGAGTCGGTTGAAGATATGTGGCTTAAGTCCTTGGAGGACCATGCCATTGGCACGCTCGACCTGACCGTTAGTACATGGATGTTCGACCGAGGCCCTGTCGATCTTGATGCCGTATCCATTACTAAAGTCTAGGAACCTCTTCCCAGTGAAGTTAGTCCCGTGGTTAGTGATGATATAGTTAGGAACGTCGAACCAGTAGATGATGTCGAGGAAGAATTTGACCGCCTCCTCTGGGCAGATGTTGGTGATGGGCTTGGCCTCTATCCACTTGGTGAACTTGTCGACTGCTACGAGTAGGTGAGTGAAGCCGCCTGGGCCTTTTTGAGGGATCCTACCATGTCGAGGCCCTAGACCGCGAACGGCCTGGTGATGGGAATGGTTTGAAGCTCCTATGTCGGCAAATGGGTTTGCCGAGCATAGAATTGACATCCCTCACACCTATGGACAACCTCCTCTACATCTTGTAGTGCGGTGGGCTAGTAAAAACCTTGGAGAAAGGCTTTTCTGATCCCAGCATGGACCTCGAGGAGGAGCTGCTTCCCCTGGTTGGTAGGGATGCACTTCATGAGCACGCCCGATGGACTCCGTATGTAGAGTTCATCACCAAGCACGATTAAGGTCTTGGCGCGTCGAGCGATCCATTGGGCTTCAGTTCTTTTGGGTGGGAGAACCTCCTCGAGGAGGTAGGCGAGTAGCGGTGCTCACTAGTCAGTTTGATCGAGTGCCAACACAGCGATGTCGGAGGGCGATGTCGTCATGGAGGCACTAGGGTCGGAGCCCCCAAGCACTGGCTTGGTGTTGAGGTCGGAGCCCCGAGCATCGGGTTGGCGTTGGGGTGTGTCTGGCTTGGACCTTCTAGGATGCAGGCAGATGGCTCATGGAGATCGTTGATGAAGATCCCGCTCGGAGACGGATCCCACCTGGCGGCCAATTTTACGAGAAAATCGGTGGCATCGTTGTCCTTTTGGGGGACGTGATGCTGTGCGATCCCCTAGAATTTGTCCTCGAGCTTGCACACCTCCTGGTAGTATGTTGCCATGTGGGGCTTTTGCAGGAGGACTTCTTCATGACTTGGTCAACGACCAACTCTGAGTCGCCGTGAACATAGAGTCAAGTAGCGCCGAGCTTGATGGCGATGCGCAGTCCGTTGATGAGGGCCACGTATTCCACGGTGTTATTTGAGGCCAAAAAATGCAGGCATATGGCGTAGCAGAGCCTACTCTCATCCGGGGAGATTAGAACCACTCCAGCCCTCGAACCGGGCGCCATTACGAACCCGTCGAAGTACATTGTCCAGTACTCATGGGTGACGTTCGGGGTCAGTAGCTGAACCTCCATCCATTCGGCGACAAAATCCACGAGAGCCTGAGACTTTATAGCGGTACGAGGGATATACCTGATGTCGTGGCCCATGAGTTTGAGCGCCCACTTGGAGATCCGTCCCGTGGCATCGCAGTTGCGGATGATGTCTTCGAGAGGGTATGAAGTAATGACCATGACTTCATGGTTGATGAAGTAGTGCAGGAGCTTCCAGGTCGCCATCAGCATGGTGTATAGGAGTTTCTGCACCTAGGGGTACCAGACCTTGGGGTCGGTGAGTACCTCCCCAATGAAGTATACGGGTCGCTGGACCTAAAGGTGGTGTCCCGGCTCCTCCCTTTTGACGACCAGGGTCACGCTCACCACATGGTTGCTCGCCACGACGTAGAGGAGGAGGGGTTCTCCTTGTTTAGGAGCGATGAGGATTGGGGCCAACGTCAGTGATGCTTTGAGGCTCTCCAGAGCTTGTTGAGCTTCCTCAGTCCAGATGCATACGTCCGTCTTTTTTAGGACCTTATAGAGTGGCATTCCCCGTTCACCAAGCCAGGAGATGAATCGGCTCAGGGCGGCCAGACAGCCGGTGAGCCTTTGTACGCCCTTGACATTGCGTATAGGGCCCATGTTGGAGATGGCCATGATCTTTTTGGGGTTGGCCTCGATGCCGCGTTCGGACACAATGTATCCAAGCAGCTTCCCTTTCGGAACCCCAAAAACACATTAATCAGGATTCAATCTGATGTTGAACCTTCAGAGGTTCGCAAACATTGCGGCCAAGTTTGCAATCAGGTCACGAGCTTGAGCGGTTTTGACCACTATGTCATCAACATAGACAGTGATTGTTGGTTTCGGCCGTTTAGCTTGATCAGGCTGATCGAGTGGGTCGATTTGGTCGGCGAAGCATTGCTGCATGCACCTTTGGTTGGTGGCGCTAGCGTTCTTCAGACCGAAAGGCATGGTTACGAAATAGTACAAACCATACAGGGTGATGAACGAGGTTGCGAGTTGATCAGACTCTTTCATCGCAATCTAGTGATAGCCTGAGTAGGCATCTAGAAAGGAGAGGATCTCACATCCCGAGGTGGAGTCGACTATCTGGTCTATGCGTGGCAAGGGATAGTGATCCTTTGGACATGCTTTATTGAGGCCAGTATAATCAACGCACATTCTCCATTTTCCAGTCTTCTTCTTGACGAGAACAGGATTGACGAGCCAGTCGGAGTGGTATACCTCTCTGATGAATCCTGCTGCCAGGAGTTTGGTGATCTCTTCGCCTATGGCCCTGCGCCTCTCATTGTTGAAGTGACATAGGCGCTGCTTGGCGGGCTTCGAGCCCGGGATGAGGCGCAACATGTGCTCGGCGACCTCTCGTGGTATGCCCAGCATGTTAGAAGGTTTCCATGCGAAGACATCGCGATTGGCGCATAGGAACTTGATGAGCTCGCGTTCCTATTTGGCCGAGAGTTGGGTCCCGATCCGCACCGTCTTGGTTGGGTCAGTGGGGTCGATCCCCACCACCTTGGTTTCCTCGAGTGGGCGGAAGGCCATCGAGGAGGATGGGTTGTTGCCATCCAGGACTGCTGGGGTCGATGACTCCCCAAGCCACGGGAGCTTGGACGAGTTGACGACCACAGTGGCGAGCTCAAAATGCTCGCGGTCGCACATGAAGGCGTGTGAGAAGGCGCTACCCATAGTGATGACGCTATTCGGTCCCGGCATCTTCAGCTTGAGGTAGGTGTAATTGGGGATATCCATGAACTTGGCATAGCATGGCCGCCCCTAGATGGCGTGGTAGGACCCTAGGAAGTCCACCACCTCAAAGGTGAGAACCTTTGAGTGGAAGTTGGCTCGGTTTGCCAAACGTGATGGGCAGGTTGATCTGCCCGAGCGGGTTCACCTACACTCCTAGGATCAGGCCGTGGAAGGGAGAGCCCGCTGGGCAGAGTTCTGGCCACGGGATGCACATGGCGTCGAGGGTGCCGACATAGAGGATGTTGAGGCTGCTGCCTCCGTCCATCAGCACCTTGGTGAGGCGCTTCTTGTGGATGATGGGGTCGACGACGAGCAGGTAGCGTCCTGGTCTGGTGACGTGGGAGGGATGGTCCCTTTGATCGAAGGTGATTAGAGATTCCAACCAGCTAAGGAAGGAGGGGATGGCCAAATCTGCGGCGCATGCCTCTCGGTAGCGTACCTTGTGCTGGCTCTTGGAGCAGATTGCATCAGATCCCCCAAAGATCATGATGCATTCCTTGGGGTCGGGGAAGCTGTCCTCATCCTTGCCTGCCATGCCCCCCTTCTTGGCTGCCGCCTCTTTGCTGTCTCCTTCTTTTGGCCTGCCGACCTATCATAGGAAACGCTTGAGGAGCTCGTAGTCCTTATAGAGGTGTTTGAAAGGGTAGGCGTGGTTGGTGCATAGACTATACATGAGCTTGTTGAAGTGGTCAGGCAGGCCCTGCTAGGGCTGCTTGCTCATGCGATCAACTGCGGCGACCAACACGGTGTTGTTCGGTCAGCGCCGATCCTTTTTGGTTTTCTTACCCCTCTAAGTGGAGGGGCCCTCGTCTTGGTCCTCGCGCTTGGCCTTGCCTTTGTCTTGGCCTCCGTTGAAGACTGCTTTGACTGCCTCCTCGCCGGAGGCATGGTTTGTGGTGACGTCGAGCAGGTCATGGGTGGTATGGGGCTTTAGACACCCAAGCTTGTGGATCAGGGACTCACAGGTTGTCCCAGAGAGGAATGTGTTGATGACGTCCGCATCGACGACATCAGGGAGGGAGTTGCATCGTTGGGAGAACCTACGGATGTAATCTCGTAGGGACTTGCTGGGCTCCTGCTGGCAGCTCTTGAGGTCCTAGGAGTTACCAGGGCGGACATACGTGCCCTGGAAATTTCCGACAAAGATCCTCTTGAGGTCCGCCCAGTCGCGGATGCTATCACGCGGGAGGAATTTGAGCCATGCTCGAACATGTTCCCTCACGTGGATGGGGAGATATTGAATGATGAAATGGTCATCATCCACCCCTCTAGCTCGGCAGGTGAGCCGAAAATCTTTAAGCCATATACCGGGGTTTGTCTCCTCGGTGTACTTGGCGATGTTGGTGGGCGGTCGGAAGCATTGTGGGAATGGCACTCTCTGGATGCATCGGCCAAAGGCCCATGGTCCCGGGTCATCTGGGCTGGGACTCCGGTCGTCTGGCCGGCGACCATGCCTGGGGCGCGTTTCACCGCTCCCCTCGATGGTCCGACCGAGGCCCATGTCGCCTGCCCTTACAGCCGCCCGATAGACGTCATCATCATGCAGGGCCTGGTGTCAATTGCTGATGGCGCTATGAGCGTCTTGGCTCAGATCGAGCTGTTCATGTACTGGCGGTCGGTGTGGAGCAGGCGCCGCGCTTGGCGGCTGTAGCAGCGAGAGGATGGAGCGATCCGTCTAGTGCGTCCCCACTCCCCTGGTGGGGAGAGAGGCCACGAGTCGGAGTCGTGATGCGGAGCTTTCTGCCTGTTGAATGAAGGCGGCTTCCACTAGTGCCCGGAGGATCCGGTGGACCGCTCGCTCCTGGGGGTCGATGGGCTCGAGAATGCCATGTAGAAGCATTGCCATAGCGGCGATGTTCTGGATAGCCTGAGCAAACTATGGGGGGTCGTTCCCCTCATCCATGATGTCGCGCTGGACCTAGCGGGCGTGACCCCAAGCGCCGCTTGCTGGGTTACGCGCATTGGGTGCAACATGCTACACCGAGCGCGCCGGCGCAGGTGGCGGCTGGTTCTGCCGCTGTTGTCGTAGCTCCTCATAGTGCTCTTATGCGAGCGCGAGGGCCCCTACACAAGGGTCCGGACGGGGGTGTGTCTACAAGGACTCTGCTACCACCGGTGGCTGTCCCGGAGCGTTCGCCATAGCGCACTCCCAGGACAGACGATGGCTAGGTGCCCCGTCGCTGATGCTGGAGCCGTCACTCTCAACCTCGTCATCAATGAGTTCGTAGAAATAGGTGGGAGCATAGCTCACCATCCCCACGAATTCAGATGTGAGCGGGGCTGGCGCCAGCGTCCTCCGGAGCCCCCAAGCGTCCGCGTGTGTGGGGGACGCGAGGCCGTAGGGGAACCGGTCGTACGGTGGTTGCGGTGCAGACAATGCGGTCTCTCCGGATCATCGGCGGAAGATAGTGAATAGCGAGTAAATAACAGTATGTACATTACTCACAGCGGGGTTTGAGCAGAGTGTTTGCTCGGAATGAAGCACAGGCGCCTCGTTGTTGAAGTCATCGGGTGTCCTAGAGCCGATGGAGGGCGCCCCTCCGACGGGCGCTGACTGGGTGTCTCCTCACGGGGGTGTAGTACACCGAGCCGGTCAGCGATGAAGTCTAGGCTTCCAAAGAGGAAGGCCTGGGATGGCTCGAAGACGGGTGAAACCCACATCCCAATAGGTGGGAATGCGGGAAACTCCAACAAGCCGAAGCTCACCATGGCGGAGATGGTGGAAAAGTGGGCCATCCGATGACCAAAAGTGTGAACGTACAGCGTCTTCCCCACGGATGGCGCTAACTGTCGGTGCAGAAAGTGACCAACACGTAAATATTTGTAGTTTTGCTATAAATTGTGATCGGACATGGCCTAACACTCAATGACATATGGTTTATACTGGTTCAGGCAACGTGCCCTACATCCAGTTTGATCGGTCGGTGACTTTATTCCTGAGCCTAGGTGCTTGAAGTTTGCTGTGGGGTTACAAACGGAAGGGAGAAAGATGGGGGGTACAAGAGGTCCGGTAGGACTCTGGTCTGAAGGACCGAGAGTGATGGGAGGTCCGCTATGTGCTAAGTGTTCGAGTGTGTGCTCGAGGTTTGAACCTAGTGGTTCTGTTGTGGTGTGTTGAATCGATGTAAATGAACTGAGGGATCTATCTATTGGGAGAGAGCGCATCCCCTTTTATAGGTGAAGGGGACGACCTTACAAGTGAGTGAGAGAGAGAGTACGCATGCTACTAAGTCTTGTCACCCACGCCGTCGGGTACAAGATGAATGTAGGCGCCCATAACACTATTAAATGTCAGATGCATGCGGGAGGTTGCGTTGTCTTCTTCTGATATGGCAGATGTCAGTGCCTATCACACTGTTGATGCCCAGAGGCATGTAGGGGTTTTTACCATGTTCATCTGGTATGGTAAATGCTGGTGCCCACAACACTATTGATGCATGGAGGCATGTGGGGGGAGCCTTATCGTGTTTGTCTGGTATGGGAGTTGATGGCGTCCACAACACTGTAGGGAAAATGTTGGCGCCCACAACACTGCTTGGGTTCTGACATGCCAGGAAGGTTGCAGGGTACTATCCTATAGGTGTACAGGGTATGGTCCTCGGTATTGTAGTTGACTTGAGTGTCCTGCCTTACCTGCTCCGTCCGTTTCTGGGTCCTCACCGAGCGGTCATCCCCGGTCGGTTGGTCCCAGTCGGCTCTGACTGCGCTAGTCGGAGAAGAGCTGTAAGCAGGGGTTCGGTGCATCCCCGGTTGGAGACGCGGGTCAGAGTCAGAAGTGGTGTTTGGCCAGGCCTCCGGTCGGAGAGGCCGTCCAAAGGCGGGCCAAAGTCGAAAGTGAGCGATGTTCCTCCTTAGTGAGGCCTTTCGGTCGGAGAGGCGGGCTAGAGTTGGGAACGGGCGCCGTTCCTCCTCGGCCAGTCCTTTCGGTCAGAGATTGGATCGCCCTTCTGACCTGTCATTTAGGTATTTGGGCCGACCTAGGAGTTTGTGCGTCGTTTGCAACATTGTCTGCAAGGCCAAGCCTTTGTTGGGAAGCTGGTCCATGAGGGACCCCAGGTTTATGAACCCGACAATACGTTCCATATTAGTTTATTCTTCATTCTCCTGTATGATTCCGCTGAACCTAGATCTTTTTGCCTAGGCCTGTTACCCACCATGTGAAGTGTTTAATGCACCTACAATACTATCAAGTTAATTACGATCAATTCTTCAAATTTGGTAAGTTATTGTCCTCTGCCTTTCTTCATAGCTTCTATCTAGGTTTGTGCCACTAAACACTTATATGTGCCAATACACACTGATATGTTCTGTGGAACAAATTAAGGTACCTTCATAGCTGCTAAATCCTACTCCAATATATGATCAGGCTATTGTGGTCCCTTCACCTACATTACACTCAAGAATTAAGTTGCCAGACTTCCTGTTTAGAACTATGGCAATCTAGTGATTTTATTTATTGCCCTATAGTGACATATGCCATCTGATTTTAGTCCCTCCATTACAGCCTGCCTGCTGTTGACATTCTTATTATGATCCATTGCTTCCATATGTCACTGCACTCTAAAATTTTGTTATGCTACTCTTCTTTGCAGAGGTAGCAATCTACAGGTACTGTGCCCCACCGCCATTAGGAGATTGATTAAGATATGAGTTTGGTTTGTTTAGAAAAGGAGGATTCAATCTATAAGGATATCTCCCGTAGTTGCTTGGAACACAAGTTCTATAGGGACTATAAATATATGGGAGATGTAATCGATCTAATCTAAGCAAGAGAAGAGCAATTGCTCCATCCCCTATCTCTCTCTCTCCTTTGCCCACTGCCCTCTCTCTCTCTCTCTCCCTGCACCTCCTCCCTCTCCCACACCACCAACCCTAGCATCCACCCCCACCTCCATAGCCGATGCCCCCTCCCCCAGGAGGGCCCTCACACCTGGTATCCGGAGACCAGATCGATCCTTCCGACAACACTCCAACCACAATCATGGAGAACCTCAGCACCAACATCCACAACATGACCAATCAGTGGAAGAAGATGTTTGACGATGAGTTCTTTGCTCGCCTCAACAACGGGTATGCTCCAATCACCAACTTCGGGGCTCCGACCACCGCCAACAGCAGTAGGAGCAGTGGGCTACTGCCCTATGCCCTCGCTGCCCGCTGCACCCTGCAGCAGGCATGCATCCAGCCACGCCGCCGCAAGCCACCCCTGCAACGGCCACGCCACCAAGCTTGTGGATAACGACGCCCACCTGAACAACATTGAGCATGCACGCCACAAGGTGGATGCCAAAAACGACATCCACAAGGTCCTCGATAATTGGATGAAGAAATTTGATGATTTCTTCGATCGCTGCGAAAATTCTCCTCTAATAGCAGTCCCACCTCAACCGAAACTCACCACTCCGAAGATCACGCATGAAGGAGGAACACCACCAACAACAACAACGCCGTCCTTACAACTTACTCAACCGATAGCAGATCCAAAACTGCCTTCGGGTGAATATCCGCAGCGTACATATCTACATCAGCAATGCTCACACCAAGGTCGCCTACAACATTAACATCGATCATGGCTACAGTCACCTTTGGCTACATCAACAACCTTTAGTATGCATCTTGTCTGACAGATGGCACCCAGTAGTGGTACATGAACCTCAAGCAGGGCAATGTGGTGATGGATCGCTACATCAACGAGTGATTTCAGCCCTCATACCTCCCACAACCAATTGGTCAAGCTCGCATCCCTGCGCAAGACTGGCACTATTGATGACTACAAGGAGAGCTTCCTAGTGCACGTGGCACGTGCCAAAGCCTTGGAGGAGCAGCAGTCAAACCTGGAGATGACCATGTCCCTTGCTCGGATGTATGAGTAGCGAGCAACAGAGATCGCCGACACCAACAAGCCAGCGGCATCAAAGCTGTGCAACCGGGTGCTGCCTCTAAAGGCGCCACCATCAACCCCACCAACACCAGCATCTATAGGCACACCACCAGCTGCACCACCACGCCCCTTCAAACCCCTCACCATCGAGGAGACGATGGAATGCCGCCGAGCGGGCCTATGCTTCAACTGTGTGAGCCCTTCACCCGTGGCCACAAGTGTAGGCACCTCTTCGACATCACTGCCATCATGGCCATCAACGTTGTTGGCATTAGGAGATTGATTAAGATAGGAGTTTGGTTTGTTTAGGGAAGGAGGATCCAATCTATAAGGATATCTCCTGTAGTTGCTTGGAACACAAGCCCTATGGGGACTATAAATATAGGGGAGATGTAATCGATCTAATCTAAGCAAGAGAAGAGCAATTGCTCCTTCCTCTACCTCTCTCTCCTCCTTTGCTCGCCGCCCTCTCTCTCCCTACGCCTCCTCCCTCTCCCACGCCGCCAACCCAAGCCTCCACCCCCACCTCCATAGCCGACGCACCTCCTCCAAGAGGACCCTTACATATACATTTGCGCACCTGATATTTCCTCTTCTTGGTATTGCGCTATGTGCATAAAAAACACTATTTATGTAGTAGAAATTTTTTGATGTTATTTGTGCAGTATCCTTACTATTGTTTTTTAAATAAAGAGTAAAAGCTAGGGCAAGTTAATAGTGGGAATGACAACATGATAGGAGGGCAAGCAAATTAAATAGGATTCCTTTGTGTAATATAAATCTGGTTTTTCTATTTTCTTTTCCTTGTGTAATAATGGGAATGATGACATGACAGGGCACATTGGCTACTTGGAAAACAAGATATCGGCTAGATTGTCTTGCACTACAAGAAATGTGTGGTTTTTTTACGTATTTAGTGTGACAACATGTCATAATGTCATTATATCATCCGGTTTATGATATTTTGCTTTAGCCTTTTTGGTTTAGTGAAAATAAAAGGTTGTATGTCACAACAAATGTCATATTAATAGTCCAATTCTATAGAGTGACAATATTTCAATGTCATAAGGAGTAATTTCTGAATGTCATAAACATATGACAAAGGCTGGCATCCTATTGCTATGTGGCTAGATTTTTTCCTTTTTCTATTATTTATCTTTGCCCTGTTTTATTTTTCTTTGAGATGGGCCACCTGGCACTCGGCCCAATAGGCCATGCCCTAGCCGAAAGGGTGCATGTTCGTGCCCCAGCAAAATGTTAAAAAAGATCGTAGAACATATTGATGGAAATCAAATAGAGTTTTAGATTTATAGCATGTCAGTTTTAATGAAATCTTTGTGAGTAAATAAATGTTAAGCTGCTGTTGTTGTCATGCTACCTTAGGATACAAATAATTAAATGTTTCTGTTGCTACTACTGTGCTGCTGCTGTTGTATATAATTTACTTTTTTGTTATTTACTATGCTGCTGCTACAAATAACTCTTCACATGCTTTCAGTTATTTACTTTTCTGTTTGTATGTAATTTCAGAAGCAAACTAAATTTAAGGATGCGCCACCAACTGCGATTGATATTTTCAAGGACACCCACTGTAGTAGCAAGTCAGGTTTTAATGAGCAAGCGAACGATGCCATTGTGAGTACCTTTCCCTATTTCTTACTATGATGAACAACATAATAGATCAGTACAAATAAAAAATGTTCGCACAGATCTTTATTCCATATAGATATCATTACATATATATGTTCTAGACACAGATAACTAGCAAAGAAGGTTCCATTCTATAGACATCATTCAATTTCTTCCACTATGCTGCTTTCCATATAGACATCAGTTCTAGATGTACATAACTAGCACTGAAATCTAACTTTTTTGGTGTTATCATTGCTAGGCTCAAATGGAGGCCTATGTTGCTCAAATGAAGTTCAAGCTGTAGCTCATGTTCTGCCAAAATCAACTTTCTTCGCAATGTTGGCATGCAGTCCGCAGCGATGAAGAGAAATGCCAAAGCTACTACAATGAATGATCGTGTAAATAAGCTTGAGAGTGGATTGCAAGCTAAGAAGTTGGGATCAGTAGGACTGCAATCATAGCTGGCTGATGTGCAGAAGCAATTAGAGGATCAGAAAGAGGTAGCAAGAAAAAATGAAGAAGAAGCAAGGAAGAATGAAGAAGAAATTGAGAAGTTGAAGCAGCAAGGCCTTGAAATCTAAGGTTTCCTTTGTACCTTGTTTGGCAACAAGTTTGCATCACATGATGCTCAGCAGTAAGCTCTCCAACTCAATTAGGCTCATATTTTGGTGACATGTGTCTACGAGGCTAAAGATGCTATTTTGGTGATTACTCAACTTACAACATTGTGTCTGCTATGCTGCTGGTGTCTTGCTACTATTGCTGTGCTACTATTGATGATTTGATGCTGCTGCTGTCCCATCAAGTTAAAATTTGAGACTTTGAGACTCTGGATGTATGTTGAATTGGTGGATGGATGTAATGTATTGCATTTTAAGACTTGTGGAATGCTTGTGAATTGCAATCATATGTGAAGATGTTGATTCATTTGAATCTGATTTTTGTATGGACTAAAAATTATATGGATGCAATTGTGTAGCAGAACCAACCAATTTATAAGAGCACAAGTACAATGGTAGCCCGCAAGCGGTCGCACTGTCATACTTGAGCCCATATAAACCCGGTAGTCCATTGAGTACCACGACGGGTCTCGATTAACCATCAACATACAACCAAGATCGTACATGATTCAACATACATG
>PUID01039983.1:5369-22781 GCA_002993905.1 Miscanthus sacchariflorus
AAGGCCAAATGCTTTGCAATGCATATGATGACATGACAGGTTTTAGTATTTAAAACACCCGAGGTGTTACAACTCTTCCTTAAAACAAAGAAAGAAATATGTCAATGAAATATATTTCTTCAAAACAACTGAGGACTAAGGGCCCGAGCCAGGCTCGGTCACTTCCTGGGCGCGGCCTAGGTGGCGCGACCCCTGCCACCCCTCAATTCCCTCTCCCTGAAGGAAATTCAGAGTAGATGGGAAGTTGAATAAAAAATTGGAAAATAAATTAGAGTTTTGTTTAGGAAAAGATATTGGATTTGTTTAGGAAATAATATAGGTTTGCTTGGAAAGAAGTCCAAATATAAGGACTTCTAAATTTGCTTGGGAAACAAGTCCAATAGGGACTATAAATATAGGGGACATGTAATTGTTTTAATATTAAGAAATAATGTTGAGCAATTGCTCTTCGCTCTATCTCTCTCCCTCCCTACTCTAGTCGCCGCCACCTCCTATGCCACCTGCAGCCGCCGCCGCCGCCGTCGCCCCATGCCTCCCTAGGCCCATAGCAGCCGCCCATAACCGGACCCCGAGGATCGAACCTTGACACCTTGTATCTCGGAGACCAGATCAAATCCATGGGCGACAACAACAACACCACGGAGATGAAGGCCATGTTTGAGAGCCTCTTCGTTGATAATCACCTAGCGCTTCGACAGAGTGATGAACAACTTCGCCAAACTCGACGCCAGGATGACCAACATCCAGCAAGGAGGCTCAAAGTAGATCGTTGCCACCGCCGTAGCAAAGCCAAAGATATAACGCGAAGCCACCGCCAAGGAGCTCGAGGCGGCAACCAAGAAAGCCATGGAGGCCACCGAATGTGCCTTCCTGAAAGAAAAGGAGACACCCGCAACGTCAGGCATCCCTGACATCATGGACAAATTGATGAACAAGTTGTTTGTCGTCGATGACGACAAGGAGGCGCCACACCAGCCACCACTACCACTGCCATACCCACATCCATCAATGGCACCTGGCTCCTTCCTAGTCCTCCAACCACGCATCAACAAGCTATCGTTCCCGACGTTCGATGGCAAGGAGGATCCATGTGCTAGATGTCAATGCATGGCATCCTGATTGCACTTTGAGGTTCAAAGTCATTTACTTGGTAAACGGTTTGCTGAAAGTTTCATCGGGGAAGGGGAAAGTTCAGTTGATGGTGTCAATCCCTGTCTAGGAGACAATGAAGGTGCCACACCTATCGATGTAGGATTACACAACGAAGATGCACCACCTGATATTTGAGTAGACAATGAAGAAGCCACAACACCTGATGTTGGAGTAGATAATGAAGAAGCCACAACACCTAATGTTGGAGTAGACAGTGAAGGTGGTGCAACTAATATGATTAGATCCCTAATCAGAGGCGCTATACATGTAGAGATCATAGATACAGACAATGAAGAGCCAAATCAGCACGCCAAGATCTTCTTCAAATTATTTAATGAAGCAAAAAAGGAATTGTATCCAGGTTGCACAGATGCTATTAAGGTTTTTTTATTGTGGAACTTTTCCGGATTAAGTGCCGGTACGATATTAGTAATGCTGCATTGGAAGACGTACATAGAGCATCTCCAAGAGTATCCTATTTTTTGTTCCAAAAAACATGTTGTTTTCCAACTCCCAAAAAGGTATTGGGAGAAAAAAAGAAGTCCACCTCAAGTATTCTATAAATCACTTCCAATAAATCAAATATTGGCCCCACAAGGGTTTTTTTGGCCGCATTCCTTTTTTTCCGTACGACATCGCATGGTCGCGCCAAACCTTTGACACCGCCGCGACTTCCTAGTCGACCGCCACCTCTTCCCAGCTGGCAGCGGCAGTCACAACCCGTAGGGTGCCTCTCAAGCACGCTAGATGTCATGAGTGCTCACAAATCACTACTGTAAAGAGAATTGGATGATTCATCATCAGACGACGATGACTATTTGATCTTCTCAGCAACTCAAATTGTGCAAACATATTCGAATAAAAAAGGAAGACATGGTGGTTCAGTCCCAGGCCATATAGTTATTTATAAAGATAGAGAAGACGGGCACCAAAGGATGTTTCAAGATTACTTGGCTGATGATCCGATATATGGCCCAAATTTAATTCGTCGGAGGTTCGTGTGCATTCACTTGTGATATGTACATAGTATGCTAGGTAATTGTTATATGATTTATTTTATTTTCTTATTTTAGGTACAGGATGAGTCGGGATCTTTTCCTTGCATAATGCATGTCGTAGAATCACGTGATGACTACTTTGTGAAAAAAAGGAGTGCGGCCAATGTTCAGTACATTTATTGAACAAGGATGATTTTTTCTCTCCACATTCGGTGCACTCAATAGGCAGCTGCAGGCCATCAGCCGGGCAGTACAGGGTCAAGCACCACCGGCCGGCAACCTGCAGGCGCAGAACCGGCAACTAGCAGGTAGGCAGCACCATCCAGTAACCTGCAATCAGGCAGCAGACGCCCAGCAGCCAGGCAACAGGAACTGGCAACCAGCAGCTACAGCAGGAACTGGCAGCCAGCAGCAGACGCCCAGCAGCACAGTAGCATGCAACACTGTACCATGCACGCAATAGTCGTGCAGCAATCAGCAGTAAACAAGCAATAGCCGGCCTTGAGATACAAATACACAGAACATAGATTCATTCCAAACCAAATAGTACTTCATCATAACTGACAATGCAAAACAAATAAACAGTCTTCGTAATGCAAACTCAAGGTACACCTTATCACAAATTAATTGCATATAGAAATCAAATGATAGCAACTAAATCTAATTCGATAGACGACGAGCATATGCTTGTAGTACTGCTGCTGCAGCGGGGACCGGGAGGTAATGTCCATTGACATTATTTTGTCTTCCTTTTCCATCATGTCCAATTCCACCTTTTTTTTTGTTCTAATGTCAGGCGCTCTTTCACTAAAGCAAGTGAAGCCATGTACCTCTCCTCTTTGCTGCTGCAGCGGGGATAGGGAGGTAATGTCCATTGACATTATTTTGTCTTCCTTTCCCATCATGGTCAATTCCACCTTTTTTTGTTCTAATGCCAGACGCTCTTTTTCTAGAGCAAGTGAAGCCATGTACCTCTGCTCTTTCTTCTTCTCTTTCTCCATGTCAAAAGCTTCCTTCTTAGCCCACATTTTGTCCAAAGGCTCCATGCAAGCTTCACCTCCTCCTCGCCTAAGAGCTTCTTTTGCCTTCTTCTGACCCATTAGCCTCTTTCGTGCTTTGGAGTCAAGGGGTGTAATCTCAGTGACATCTTTAGTGTTGTTGACTTCTACAATCCTCAGAGTGGAATCCGTGTGAACCTTCTGTTTCTTCTTAGCGGGGCTTGCTTTTGTTCTGCCATTTCCTTCATATTGGCTTTCCACTTGTCTTCACCTTTCAACATGTTCCAACAATGCATTAGAGTGAATGTCTTGTCTTGGTTCAATCCTTTGAACATATCTGATGCTTCAGAAACCTGCACACGTATGTTTATTAAATATGAACGTGTATGTGTTCTAAGATGAATGAAATATGTAAAAAAACAATTGCATAAACGCTAACCTTGTGTTGAATGGTACTACCACTTTGATTTCTACGGTGAATCGTGTTATAGCAAGCATAATACTTGTTGAGATTCTCCAAAGTATACATCCATCTTTGCATAATTGAACTCTCTGTTCGGCTTGGATATGGGTGTCTGTTGGCCTCATAGTACTCATAAATTCTATGCCAAAAGGAGGCATGAGACTGATTAGCACCTTGCACAGAATCTTTGCTAACATTCAACCAAGACGAGACAACAATTGCATCCTCCTTTGGATTGAATTTTTTTTGCCTTTTGGCATTTGGCCTTGCAACGCGTGGGCGTCAAACACCTGCACTTGCCTGCAATTCAATTACTTCAACACCTACTCCTGCCTGCACTTCTACTGTTTCAACACCTGCACATGCCTACACGTCCTCATTTTCCTATGTTTCCTGTGTCATTGGGATGATGAAGTTGTCCAAACCAACAATGTCATCCACTCCCGTGACCATCTCGGTCCAATATCCTCCACCGGACATTATGGCGAGCCTGCAAATATGAACAAATAAATCAACATCAATTGCCATTAGTAAGAACATTATGTTTACAACATCAAAACCCTAGCATCAAGCCATCCATCATCAACATCGGGTTCTCCTGGACAGTGTCACACCCAATTTTGAAGGAGCAAACCAGGTGCTTATCACATGTGTGCTAGGATCAAAATACACACATGCAACGACATCATCAATGGTCCAATACACAATGTTCGTACATAAAAGCATAAACGCGTACACCAATATCAAACAGAACTATAGCGGGATGGGAGTCGACAAGAAACGTACCAAGCACAACATCTTGAGCAACCTCAGCTATTTCCATCCTCACATGGTTGACCTTCCCATGAGTATGCTGGCCCTTCTGGAATTGATTGGGGTTTTCATTACGTCCCTGTGGCTGCTATCCATTCTGCACTTGTCTCTTGGGGCAGGCATTGGCATAGTGTCCCATTACTCCACACTTGAAGCAGGCATTGCTAGGAGGTGTAGGGTTAGCATTGCCTTTCCCCTGAGCATTGCTGGGAGCAAACTGGCGAGGTGCCAGGTTGTTCGGGCACTGCATCTAGGAGTTGTTGTAGCACTGGGTCTGACTCTGTCCCTAGGTACTAGCTTGATAAGCAGGGTAGGATTGGAAACCCTACTAGTTGTTGTAGCGGGGGTGACTGTTGCTAGCTTGCTGCTGAGAGAAATTGGACTTTCTCTTCTTCTCCTCCATCTTACGACGCTTGCTCTCTAACAAGAGCGCCCTGTCCACCATCTCCTGGAAACTGTCATACTTTGTTCTTGACAGAATGTACTGCAGACCATCATTGAGTCCCTCCAGGAAATGTTCCTACTTCTCATCATCCTTCTCAACTTCATTGGGGGCATACTGTGACAATTGTGTGATCTTGTCGTGATATTCACAAATAGACATGGAGCCCTGCTTTAGAGCCAAAAACTCCTTCAGCTTGATGAGACCAGCAGGCACATGGTGTAACCTAAAGGCCTCCTTGCACTATTCCTAGGTGATAGCATCGGGGTTCTCCCGTGCTAAGCAGTGCGCTTCCCACCAGTCTAGTGCAGCTCCCTGTAGCTGGCTAGTGTCGTACATGACCTCCCTATCATTGCACTAAGCAATGACGAGCTGCCTCTCCATAGCTTTCAGCTAGTAGTGGCTTAGTATTGTTGGAAAAGAATGGTGGGAGTCCCTTCATGAACTCCCCACGCTTGTCCCTAGGCGGGGCAGGCACGTGGTTTCCTCCCTGGTTTTGATTTTGGTTCTGGTTCTGGTTGATGGTTGCCATCATGTGGGACATGCCTTGCATGAGCTGGGTCTGCATGGCCACTAGGTGTTCCATGGACAAAGGTGGAGGTGGCGGTGGTGGGTTGGCGTTGTTGGTGTTGTTGGCGTTCTGGTCAGCACCAACACCAGCACTGCTCCATGTCGTAGGCATCTGGTGTATGAAAGTAGTATGGTATAAGTACATGCAGTTCAAGTATGTATTTTCTCTGTGAATGTAAATTGTAGATGTATAACACTTTCTCATAATAGAATAGATAACCAGCTGACATCCCATATTCTCTTAACATGTGACAGGTAGTAGATATAATATAACAGTTCTGACAGGAGATATGAATAAGTGGTGCACAAGATATGATAAGGTAAAACAGATGGTGATAAAGTAGTAGAAGATATGATAAAGCACAATAAGAGAGACCAATAACCCAAACTAACTATTCATTAACTTAAACTTAATCTTGTTTTGATGACATTGTGGACATCACCCCACAATTCATCACACTCATTACAAAGATGCAAATCACACATAAGCATAATAATAGTTCATGTTCTCACACAACTCAAGCAAATCACACCTAACACTTGCAAACCAACCTAACACAAGACTCACCACTGACTCACGAAACTAAGCGACGTACTAACGTTCTAGATGTGGCACTTATTTATTACACATAAGGGGGCATCTCCTAGTCAACTCTAGTACAACCACTAGCAGCTCCATAACACGGGTCTTCATAGGGCAGAGAGATAGCCGGCCACTGAGGTAGTGGTGGCGTCTGTCCTATCAGCTGAGCCTCCAACTCAGCGATCCTCCTCCTGTCTTCCTCCTGCTGTTGGCGCAGCTGTTTGATCTCCACGAGAGAAACATTCAGCTCAGTGTTGGTCACTGCCAACAGCCACACTGTAGGGCCCATCCTGTTATTCTGCTCTCCCACTATAGAAGCAATCCTTGCTGCAAGCTCTCCACGGCGCTTGCGAGGGTAGTAGCGGTTTGATCCTAGTTGATGAGGTGGAAGAAGTGGTCGCGGTAGGCGACGAACGCCTGACGAGCTGCATCACTAATGCCCTCCATCTGAGTAGACCCAAGAGCAGGGGCTTCATGGATGGACACCACTCAGATCCTCTAGTAAGGCGAGTAGACGGGGTGGCTCCAGTGCTCACTTCGATACTCCACAGCGTACATCCTGTTGCCAAACTACTGGTGAAGAAGGTCCACAAGCTGGCGGTGGAAGAAGCACTCTCCTCCATCACGGTGCAGATCGTCACAATCCACCCATCCTGAGCATAGTGTGGATTCCCATGTCCTCCAAGTCCTCCATGTCCTCCAGCGTCTTCATCACCAGAATCATCACCATCATCATCAGGGTCTCCTCTAGCTCCCTGGTGGGGCGCCTGGCGCCTAGCCCAATTCATAGCCTGCTACTGAACCACTAGAGCCTGGCTGTTCACCTATCCTTCATGCTGTCCTCCCCGCTGGAGGTTAGTGCCATCATCAAGGCGTTGGCGACGAGTGAAGTAGTAGTGGTTGATGTTTCCCGTCAGAGGGAACTCCATAACACGGGGAGGGCGGTAGGGAGCGGTACTCTCATGGTAGGTCAACAAGTTGCGAACCATCTAATGATATGAATAAGAACATAAAGATGCAAGAGATGATTAATAGATCATGATATAAATGATAAAGGATGAATATGAGGATAATGATAAGAATGATAAAAGGACAAATGTGAGGATAATATGAAATAAAATATGCATAATAAGGACAAAAAGGAGATAACAATGGTGGAATAATGATAATGAATGACATGAGCATAAAATGCATGTTGTGATATTTGTAGTAAGGTGTAATAAGAGATAACAAATGCAGGATAATAAATGCAAGATGGTAATAATAATAAGAGCGAGATAATAAATGCATGATATGGTAATAATGCATGATAAGGCAATAAATGCGATAAACAAATAAAGTAAGGTAATAAAGGACTGAAATATGCAAAGGAATTATAAGAGACAACTTAAACGGCCGTTTCTAACTAGACTACGTGTCCTACGGTTAACACGGCTTTGGTACCACTTCTGTCACACCTGAGTTTGAAGGAGCAAACCATGTTCTTATCACATGTGTGCCAGGATCAAAATACACACATGCAACAACATCATCAATGGCCCAATACACAATGTTCATACATAAAAGCGTAAACGAGTACACCAGTATCATTATTACAAGTCTTTCATCAAAGTTCTAGCGGAAACTCAAATGATAGCTTTTGACGGATACATAAAGATGACGACGTTGGCACACATAGTGGGTCCACCTCGCCATAGGAAGGTCGATGGTAGGAGACACACGAGCCTAACACCCAGGTAGATCTTCAAGAAACTCCTCCCTGTCTGAGCATCCTTTATTTGTGATTATAGCAAGGGTGAGTCCATGTCAAACTCAGCAAGTACAGACGGAAAGTATCATGAAATGCAAGGCTTATACAAAAAGGAAGGATGACATAGGCTTACTGTAGATTAGCATTTTAGTTGGCAAACTTTTATTAAAGCAACCTATTTACTAATATGGTGAGTGAAAGATCCCAACCATTAATTATATGAGTGAGATTAACATCTTATTATCATCGAGCAACCGACGTAGCAACCTCAAATTGTAAAACCATCATCACTATCCATCTGAGTCAATTTCTAATCATGTGAGGGTCTGGGCCGCTCGTGTCCATGAGCGTGGCTGCTATATCAGTTTTAACTCTACAGAGGTGTACACTTTCACTTCAAGTCATGATCCCAAGAGCTCGGGGTGATTAGCCCCAAAACACTACCGAGGTGAGCAGGCAGGGTTTCACTACGAGACTATTCACAGGTTCTAAAAGTAGGAGGCAACCCGCTAGGATGCGACTTAGGTGCATGGTAACCGCCCCCGTAGCCACGAGACCCGCATTACCATACTTCAAAACCTAAATCCCCCATAAGAGCCTACCCGGTAAGCTACCAACCTATAGTTAGAGGTCCTACTAATTTGTTAAGCCAGAGCCATGTGGCTTGAAGCTGTACGGTAAGTCCCAGGTGGTCCACGACCCGGTCCTTAGGGAGAGCAGACACGAGTACCCCCAGAAACTGAGAAGGGCTCCAGTACTCGTTCCCCCTTTCACCTTAAACCATGTTGCTATAAAAGCACCTTTTAATCATAGTTGCAATAAGCCATTAATCAATATTACTTTCATCAACATGTTAGAAATGTGGGTGGAGCAGCTAAGCATAACTACACTACACATAATATGAAACCCCAGGGATACAAGGATGATAGTAAAGGGCAAGTCATGTCCTTAGGGTTTGCAATATTAAGACACATGCAATGAAAGTAAAGGTGAATTATATAATGAGTAGGTAAACAAAATGATCAAACGGTGCCTGGACTTGCCTTGTCCAAGCTCAAGCTGCTCAAACTCCTTAGGGTTTTGCTCCTCGTCTACCATGAACTGATCGTTCTCTATACGCATCAAGCATCACACAAGAGAGCAATACATGCAAGCAAACGTGCATTTAATTAGAAACAGTACACCAATACATAAAATAGAGACAAACAAGCTCATAAAACTAATGTACACGTTGAGACGAAACTATAGGAACAAGAACCACCTAAATCGAAGCTAAAACATGAAAGTTATGGCCTAATTAAGCTACTAATGGCAAAACTTTAAATAAACTGAACTATTTTCACATTTAAATTAATTAAAACCAAAATAGAAAAGGCCTTTAGGCTTCGGGTGCAAAAACCGATTGCTGTAGGGGCCTAACTACTAAAAATAGGGCCTAAATCTAATTGTTTTTTTAATACAGCAGGACCGTGGGTTAATTTAGGGAAAAGGCGGGGGCCGTTTCACAAAACCGCCAGGTTGACTGGTGGTGGCCGGGTTGACCGCCCACGCAGCGGGCCAGCATTGGTCGTGGGTGGTGCACCGGTTGTGGACAGGCACGGCGGACTGTGTCCACCGGTCCACAGTGGACCGAAGCAGGGGCGACGGCTTGTTGGCGGCGGCGCGCCATGGCCGGTGGGCAAGCTTGCGGTGGCGGCGCTGCAGGGCACGGTAAGGCAAGGCGAGGGCACCGGTGTGTGGCATGCATGAAGCCGAGCGTGATGCGCTCCTTGGCCGCAGCAAAGAGCGGCCAAAAATGGCGGGCCACGCGGTGGCACGGAATGGAGGCGGTGGCACGATGTTGGCGGCGCAGAATGGCATCAGAGAGGGAGAGAGGGCACGCTGAGGGCACCAGCGTGCTCCTTGGCTTAGCGCAGAGCTCGTGCACCAGCCATCTCGATGGAAAATGGCGTCGAGGCAAAAAATGACGACGACGGCGAGATCAGGCGGTGGCGGCTCGATCTAGGGCTCGAGAATGTGAGGGCGCTGGCGGCTAGGGTTAGGAAAGGCGGCGCGGAGGTAGGCGCATCCCTCTTATTGGTAAGGGCCAAGGCGAACCTAGGTTCACGTGCTCAGGTGCGGTGCGGTGGCGGAATCGAACTCGCGCTCGAGTCTGGCTCAGGGTCAGGGATGACCCTGTAGCATGGGCCCCATGGGCAGGCGGGCCCCGCTGGTCAGCGACAGCGGGCACGGGAGCAGTGCTGGTGCGCGAGCGTGGCCGAGCGAAGTAGCTACGGCATGGGTGGGGCATGGCTAGGCCACTGCTGGGCTGGCCTCTGCGGGCAGGCGCGCGGCTACAGAGGCTGGCGGGCTGGCCAAGCAGTTGGTTGGCTGGCTGCTTGCGTAAGGCCATGGCCAGCCAGGAGTGGCTGCGGTCGGCTAGGGCTGGCCATGCGGGCCAGTGATGGCTATGGTGAGCTAGATGCTGGCCAAAGATAGCTAGGCTAGGCTAGGCTAGGTTAGGTGCTAGCTAGGTTAAGTTGAAGCCCAAAAACAAAACAAAAGAGTTTTCCTATGCTAATCGAAAGAAGCTACTCACACACATAGAGCAAGCAAGAAAACTATGCAACAGCATGAATGCAACAATTCAAGGTTTCTACCTTATATTTCATTTTAGAATTTGTATAAATCATTAATATTTGCCTAAGAAAGTAAAGCAACTAATGGAATTCAATCAATTTAAACTCTACTTTTAGAAAAGCAGATTTTAGGGTGTTACAGAAATGCCACAGCTGGCCTTGGATAGGCCACAACTGCACCCAATAGACATCCATGGTTGGCCACAGAGGCACACACGACCAGCCATAGGGGGCCATGGCCTGCCACAGAGAGCTAGCAGCCAGCCTGGGCCTAGCACAGAGAGACACTAGGAGGCCACGACACAGCCAATCCTGGCGACGGCGGTGGCCAGACCAATCTCGATGGCAGTAAACTTCCTCTTGACGATGGAGACCGAAACAAATGAGAATACGACAAACTACGAGCAAGATCGATGGAATACCTAGGTTAGCAGCGGCGAACTTCCTCTCGATGACGTAGACTGTGATAAAGGAATGGCGTGGGATGGAGAAAAGCGTACGACTTCTTGGCACAAAGGCGGAGACCGTAGGAAACTGTTATCACATGAAGAGAATATCATGAGACAAAAGTGGGATACGCGTAACTCTGAACCATGAAACTTTACGCACAATAGGATGAGTTTTCCCAAGTGCCAAAATTTTAGGACGATGGATTGGGAGTTGTTGGAGAGGTGTTTTTCCCAAAGTTGCCAAAAAACAAGGATTAGGAAGAGATTTAGGATACTCTTGGAAATGCTCCTAATATGTTCTCAAGGATGCTCCCTAAAGGCCATTGTATCCCAGACACAATGGAGAAAGTGCGAATGGTGGTTCGAGATCTAGGCTTGACTATGTAAAGATACACGCCAGTAAGAATGAATACGTGTTATTTAGGAAGGAAAATGCACAGATGGATACATGTCCCACATGTAGCGAGTCTTAGGTAGAAAATGCCCAACAACGGTGGTAAGAAGGGTGATGCGGATGGTGGTACTTGTGCAACAAATAAGAAGCATTTACAATCTAAAATCCTATGGTACTTTGTTCTTATTCCTTGACTACAAAGATTTTACATGACGGAGAGCGCATCATCAGAAATGATTGGATTGCATCGGATGCTCATAATCTAAGGCTAGGTCTTGCTTTTGATGGCTTATATCCCTTTGCGATGCAAAATGTTACATACACCACATGACCTGTTATCCTAATCCCATACAATTTGCCTCCTTGGTTGTATCTGAAACAACCTTATTGGATGATGTCAATGTTGATATCTGGTTCAAAATCTCTTAGAATGAATTTTGATGTATATTGGAGGTCCCTTATTAATTAATGAGTTGAAGGAGCTTTGGAAAAATGTTGTTGAAACATGAGATGCAAAGGTAAAGAAATTTGGGTATACATGTTATTCTATTTTGGACAATTAATGACTTCCCTGCATATGCGACACTTTTTGGTTGGAGCACAAAAGGCAAATTTGCATGTCCATATTGGCACAAGGATACTGATTATTTGTGGTTGAAATTTGGGTTGAAGCACTGCTACATGGGACATCATAGTTTTTTCCCTTGGACAATCCATGGCGCATGAACAATATCAGCTTCAACAATGATGTGGAAACCAGGGAGGCTCCAGTACCACTGATTGGTCAATAGGTATTTGGCCAGTATGAAAGTCTTGAACAAGTGAGATTTGGGAAGACAACATCAAAAAAGAGGAAGCGTGACAAAGTTAAAAAAAAGCACAATTGGAGGAAGAAGAGTATTTTTTTGAGCTCCCTAACTGGTCTTGTTTGCTCATAAGGCATAATTTGGACGTCAAGCACATTGATAAAAACATATATGAGAGCATATTGGGTAATTTTCTTCAAACTGAAGGTAATTCTAAGGACAACGAGAATGGTCGGCTTAACATGGAACAACTATGAATATGACAAGATGATGACAATGATAATTATACCTTGCCACCAGCCTTGTACTTTTTACATAAAATGACAAGAAAATTTTATGTCAATTTCTACCTGGAGTGGAGATGCCTGATGGGTTTGCCTCCAATATAAGGAGATGTGTTGATGTAAATGCAGGTTAGGTGTCTGGACTCAAAACTCATGATTACCATGTTATTCTACAGAAATTGTTACCCTTAGTGGTCCAAAAGATTTTGTCGGAAGATGATGATGTCGCATTGATTTGGTTTAGTTGGTGCTTCAATGCACTTTGTTCGAAGGAGCTAGTGGAAGAAGATATTGAGAAATTTAGCAGTTTAGTTAGGGAGACTCTTTTTTGGCTTAAGATGGTATTTCCACCTACGTTTTTTGATATCATAATGCATTTGTCGGTTCATCTAGATGAAGAGGCTAAAGTTGGAGGGCGCATGTGTTATAGATGGATGTCTCTAGTTGCGAGGTATCTACATACTATTAAAGGCTATGTGAGGAGCAAGGCGCACCCTAAAGGTTCAATAGTCGAGGATACATAGTCGAGGAGTTCCTTACATTTTGCTCTAGATTCTTGGACATCGACAACAAGCTGAATCATGTGGATCGTCATGAAAGTACCATTGTGAATGAGCCACTATCTGGTTAGTATATTTGGCGCAATGGATTACAAGAGGAGAGGATAGAATATCAAGATGTCTCAGATGAGATGCGATGAAGCCAGACCATGGATCGTAGTTACTAATTATGTAGTGCCTTGCAATTACTAATTATGTACTGCCTCATCTTCCACAACTCATGTGTATCAAACATCTCAATATGTTGTCCTCTCCTCTTATAATCCATTGCACCAAATATGCTGACCAAATGGTGGCTCATTCACAATGGCACTTTCATGACGATCATCGCGAATAATCTTGGTGTCGACGCCCAAGAATCTAGAGCAAAATGTAAGGCACTCCTCGACTATGTTTCCCCGCCTATTGAACCTTCAGGGTGCGCCAATTTTAGCCTTTAACAGTACGTAGATACCTCCGAACTAGATACATCCATATATAACACATAGGCCCTCCAACTTTAGCCTCTTCATCTAGATGAACTAGCAAATGCATCATGATATCAAAAACCGTAGGTGGAAATACCATCTCAAGCCAACAAAGAGTCTCTCTGATTGAATAGATAAGTTTGACAATATCTTCTTCCACTAGCTCCTTTGAACAAAGTGCATTGAAGAACCTACTAAACTGAATCAATGTGGCGACAACATCTTCTAACAAAATCTATCGGACCACTAAGGGTAATAGTTTCTGTAGAATAACATGGTAATCATGAGTTTTGAGTCTAGACACCTTAGATGCATTTACATCAACATATCTTCTTATATTGAAGGCAAACCCATCAGGCATCTCCACTCCATGTAGAAATTGACATAAAATTTTCTTATCATCCTTTATCTAAAAAGTACAAGGCCAGTGGCAAGGTATAATTATCAGTCAATCATGGGATGCTGATCTTGATATATTCATAGTTGTTCCATATCAAGCCAGGTCTTCTCGTCATTCTTGGATTTACCATCAATTTGAAGGAAAGTACCCAATATGCTTTCACATATGTTTTTTCTCAATGTGCAAGACGTCCAAATAATGCCTTATGAGCAAAGAAGACCAGTAAGCGAGCTCAAAAAAATACTTTTCTTCCTTCAATTGTGCCATCTTTTATCTTCGTCATGCTTCCTGTTTTTTATGTTGTCTTTCCAAATTTCACTTGTTCAAAACTTTCATACTAGCCTAATACCTATTGACCAGTAAGTGGTACTGGAGCCTCCCTAGAGCAAAGAAGACAAGTAAGGGAGCTAAAAAATACTCTTGTTCCTCCAATTGTGCCATCTTTTATCTTCATCATGTTTCCTATTTTTTATGTTGTCTTTCCAAATCTGACTTGTTCAAAACTTTCATACTGGTCCAATACCTATTGAACAGTCAGTGGTACTGGAGCCTCCCTAGTTTCCACATCATTGTTGAAGCTAAAATTGTTCATGCACCATGGATTATCCAAGGGCAGAAAAACGGTGATGTCCCATGTAGTAGTGCTTGGACCCAAATTTCAACCACAAATAATCAGTAGCCTTATGGCAGTATGGACATGCAAATTTGCCTTTTGTGCTCCAATCATAAAGCATCGCATATGCAGGGAAGTTATTAATTGTCTAAAGTAGAATAACATGTAGTTTAAAATTATTCTTTACCTCTGCATCCCATGTTTCAACACCATTTTTCTAAAGCTCCTTTAGATCATCGATAAGGGGCCTCAAATATACATTAGTATTCATTCTAGGAGATTTTGGACTAGGTATCAACATTGACATCATCCAATAAGGTCATTTCTTACACAACCAAGGAGGCAAATTGTAAGGGATTACGATAACAGGCCATGTGTTGTATGTAACATTTTGCATTGGAAAGGGATATAGAAGCCATCTAAAGTGCAAGACCCAGCCTAAGATTATGAGCATCCAATGCAAACCAATCATACTTCCTATCCACGTGCTTCCATTCCTTCGAGTCAGTGGGTTGACACATTTTGCCACCATTTACCAATCCTTATGCCATCATTCCCCTTCCGTGATGAAACTTTCAGCAAACCCTTTACCAAACAACTCCAAAGAGATGTTTAAGCTAGGGTCCACAAGTTGGTGTTAAGCAAAGCATGGTGACGGAGGTGACCACAAGATGCGGTGCTCAACTTGGAGATGAAGATGGTGTAGTTGGAAGGAGTTGGAAGCAAAAGAGCCCAAAGACGAAGGTATATTGTAGGGCTTTGCATTCATCGTCCTTGGTGTAGTAAAAAAGTAATTGGTTAGGTTTAGGATAGATAGTTGTGCTATTAAGAGGGAAATTCTTAAGCTATTATGGTAATCTAGGTGAGAACTAACAATGAATATGTGTTAGACCTAGTGACATGGGGAGGAAGCAAGTCAAAACCTTTTAAAAATGTTAAAGGTGTTGTTCTCCTGTGGGATACTTTTTGGAGTTAGCAAATTTGAAAGGTCATCTTGAGGGGCTTGATGAGGTGGCAGTTGCACTCACCAGATAGTTTGGTGATCATCGGAAAAGGACCACAGGAGCTTAGGAGTCCCCATCACTCAAGTTTGATTGTCAAATCTGTTTAAGTGGTTGGTGAGCCACTAGGAATTAAAGGTTCAGTGCTTCGAGGGTTGGGCCCAGAGCTTAGGCCCCAAGTGAATATAGTGGGTTTATCTATTTAACTTCAGGCTAGAGCCTATTCTTCCAGTGCCACTGAATAGAAGGGCACCAGAGACTAGCTTAGACATGTGGCGATAATCTGTATGTTTGAGAAAGTGAGACGGAGATTTCAAAGGGGGTCACCAGAAACTCCAATGAGGTCACTAAAGGGTTCCAATGGCCCTAAAAACCTTTTGTGTACCTCTCTGGAACACACCAGGAATCTCTGATAGTAGCACCAGAGAGATCACCGGAGAGTGGGTCCAAAGATGGTAGTTGCAGCCATAAATGGTTCAAATGGAAGGCAGACCTATATTTATAGGCCCAAGGGTGAACTGAATAGCCAGAAACTCCCACGCCGCGTGGCACACCATGGGAAGCCACAACCAAAGTTAGATGCCCACGTGAGGATGGGGAAACCGAGACCCTCCCAAAGGTAGGGCCGATATAGTGTCAACAAGACCACTCGGTTCCGCCTAGGTCACGAACCCCAATATGCGGCACACTGACACGGCGGGGCTCGGCGGTCACATACCACATCATCAGGGCATCCTGACAGGGCAAAACACAACAGCCACCTACCGTATTGAACGCGCTAGCCCACAAGAGGTTGAGGGACGAAGCTCGAACAAGCCACGAAGTATGAACCCACATTCGATATGCACAAAATGCAGCACTTTCACGATCACTTCATGATCGCAAAAATGCTCGGGGGCTACTGTCGGGGTTATAACCCTAGGGTGTCTCAAGGCATTGATTAGTAACAGGCCAAGTGGTCCATGAAACATCAGCCAGCAAGAGCCCGGACGACCGAGGCCTAGCTAATCCAAGAAAACAAGGCCAAGCGCTAGGGCAAGGGTCGGCCATGACCCCCTCATTAGACTTAGCCACACGCCGCTTAAGAGGCTCATGACCTCCCACCCCTCTGACCCCTAAGAGGAACGGGGAAGGGTCAGGTCTAACCAAGCGTGCCTGCTCTAACAAGAGTAGATATGCCACTCTGACCTTGCAAGGACCGAGGGGACAGCGGTCACCTCGGTCTGGTCAGACATCGTCCCTGCGCCACGCATCATGGACAAGACAACACCACACGGCGGTGGCCACCAGTACAACGATCCATCATCCAAATACGATCCAATAGGATGCATGTACGATTCTACCCACTATGGGATGGGATCCACGACGAAGGCCTTGACTTAGAGGCCATCCAGACTGATGAGAACCATGACCCCAACAATTAGGATCATGGCCCTCAGCTCTTCAAGCCAATAAGGCGATCAATGACCAAGGGGCAGCTACCAACTCCTGTATAATGCCCTAGGGAGACAGTAGGAGATGACGAAGACCTCAGCGGAGGATGGCTAGTGAACCACCATCGTGCCTACAATGCCGCCACGACTAGCACAGTAGCACCACATCACACCATACCACAATGTGGCCACAAGACCATGATGATAGCCATGCCTAGACCTGCTCCACAAGATGGTGTAGCTTGCAAGACAAGTTAGCTAGGCCATCCCTTAGGCTTAGGACCCTTTAGTCGGGAGAACCTTCTTCTTTGTACATACCCTGGCCCCAAACTCTATATAAGGGCAGCCAAGGCATCCTTCCCGTTCATCCTCTACCATTTTACTCATTCTCCATCGTAGTAGGGCACCTAGAGCTTCCCTTCAGGCAGTCCATCTCCTAGCTCTAGGTCTCCTACCTCTTCCACTATTCTTGCACGCCCCCATTGTAAGAACTTTAGAGCATTCAAGCAATGAACATGCACTCGATCATCTCTGAGACTAGACATAGGTGTAACACATCTGGTGTTTTGACCTAGCATTAAAACTTGACATGTCATCATATGCATTGCAAAGCATTCA
>PUID01040001.1:0-10132 GCA_002993905.1 Miscanthus sacchariflorus
GGCGGCAAAAAGTGCTAGTTTTAAAAAAACTGGCAGTGTTAGATTTAAAATTAATTTTAAAAAAGTGTTAAAATTAAAAAAAAATCGCTTTGAGCCGTCGTTGGCAGGAGGGTCTGGTGTCCAAATTACTCTTTTTCAATATGTGCGTGATTTGTTTTCGGTGTCATCTAAGATTTCCTGTGTATAAATATGTGCGTGATCTGTTTTTTTCGTCAACAAAGCCCTTGCTGACTTCCTCTGTTTGAATATGTGCCTGATCTGTTTCATCAGCCTGTAATCAGTCCTTTATATGATTTTTTGACCTAGAAGAGTTTGTTTCGGAAACTTTTTTAATGCCCTGGAAGAGTTTGTTTCAGAAATGATTTTTTTGTTGTATATTTTATTTTCGGAAACGTTTGTTTTGAAACATAACTTTTTTTGTCGGTGTTAGTAAAGATTTATTGTGTATGAATATGTGCGTGATTTGTTTTTTCGTCAGCAAAGTCCTTGCCGAATTCCTCTGTTTCAATATGTTCATGATATGTTTCATCATCCTGTAATCAGTCTTTTATATGATTTTCGATGGGAAAGAGTTTGTTTCGAAAATTTTTTTGGCTGTGGAAGTTTTTTTTGGTCGTGGAAGAGTTTGTTTCGGAAAAGATTTTTTTTGCCATATATTTTATTTTCGGAAACGTTTTTTTAATGTATAGTTTTTTCACCGGTGTCAGCAAAGATTTCCTGTGTATAAATATGTGTGTGACCTATTTTTTTCGTTACCAAAGCCCTTGCCGAATTTCACTATTTGAATATGTGCCTGATCTATTTCATCAGCATGTAATCAGTCCTTTATATGATTTTCAATGTGGAAGAGTTTGTTTCGGAAATTTTTTTTAGCAGTGGAAGAGTTTGTTTCGAAAAAGTTTTTTTTCGAAAACATTTTTTTTGGAACGTAACTTTTTTTCTGGTCGTAGACGATGTGGAAGATTTCGTTTCTATTTTTTTTTTGCCCGGGGAATAGTTTGTTTCGTAAAGGGTTTTTTGGCCATATCTTTTTTTGGCCGGATTTGTTTTTTGCCTCATAGTTTTTTTTCAGAAACTTGTCAGCAAAGATTTCCTGTGTATGAATATATGTGTGATCTATTTTTTCGTCCACAAAGCCCTCGCTGAATTCATCTGTTTGAATATATGCCTGATCTGTTTCATCAATTAGTAATCCGTCTTTTATATGATTTTTGATGTGCAAGAGTTTGTTTCGGAAAATGTTTTTTTTGCCGTATATTTTTTCGGAAACATTTTTTTGTAAACGTAACATTTTTTTTCCAGTTGTGGACGATGTGGAAGATTTTGTTTTTGGAAATGTTTTTTTTGTTCGGGGAAGAGTTTGTTTTGGAAAGGGTTTTTTTTGCCGTATCTTTTTTTTTTGCCGTTGAGCTGGTTTCAGAAAAGGATTTGTTTTTTGCCGTATGTAGGGTTGAGATGGTGGACTAAAAGGGGGTAAATAGTCCTTTTTAAAATTAAACGCACCGGCTAACCAAAACAAATGCGAAAATAAGACTATTGGTATAGCCAAGACTACACCTCTCTATCTAAGTTCACAAGCACCTTATGAAGATCCTAATTAGGCAACAAAGGTGCCGAGCTAGCTAGAGCTCATCTAATCAATTCTAGAGCAAGGTCACACAAACATATGCACTAGTACTTTACAAAACCGAGGGAGCTCCTACACAATCTAATAAGCAAAGCACAAAGCTCCTAAACTCACTAGCAATACTCAATAACAAGGCCACTCAAGCCAAATTAGAGAGCGCAAATTACTTAGCTACACAAACTATGTAATGTGACTAACAAGGTTACTCAAACCAAATTAGCTACGCAAGGGAGCTACTTCTATGCTACACGAGCAAGAAGGTAAGTAGCAAACTACATAAGACAACTAATTACAAGAGTAACTACACAAGCACAATGTATATGAAAGTAATTGCAAGCTTGTGTAAAGGAGATGCAAACAAACGGGAAGACAAGGATGACACGATGATTTTATCCTGAGGTTCACGTGCTTCTCAACACGCTAGTCCCCGTTGTGTCGACCGCTCACTTGGTGGTCCAGCGGCTAATTGGCATCACTCGCCAAGGCCACACGTTGGGCACTGCAAGAACATACCCACAAGTGAGGGTATCTCAATGACAAGCTCTACTAGTGTTGCTCTTCGTGGCTCCCGCAGGGTGAGCACAATCCCCCTCACAATCACTTCTCCGGAGCACCGCACAATCTTCTTTGCGTGCTTCGACAGAGACCACCACTAAGCCGTCTAGGAGGTGGCAACCTCCAAGTGTAACAAGCACCATCGGCTTGCAACTCGATCACCTAGTGCTACTCGATGTAATCTCACAAAACAATCGCACTAGAATCACTCACTTACAATCGATTCGCACTCTTGCAAACACAAGTGAGTTAGAGGCTCTCATAGCACTCCTCGAGCATGGACACTAAGTCCCAAGGGTGCCAAGCAAGTGCCAAGGCCGGTCACACACTTCTTTTATAGCCCCAAGGGTTAAAATAGCCGTTACCCCCTTCATCCTGATTTCTGCGCACTGATCGCATGTACTAGCCGTTCGAAGATGACCGTTGCTCGCCAACGGCTAGCTCCCGCACGCGCATACTCCTAATCGGACGTGCCTAGGTCCAGCGACCGGATGCGCCGAGGCTGAGGCCGGTCACCAACGCGTCTCTGCACAACTGACCGGACTCCCTATTCTCCTATGACTGGACTTGACTCTCCTAGAGTCCGGTCACTTCCAGAGAGGTTCCAGAGAACTCTTTTGATGACCGGACACGTTAGATCACTGACCGGACTCTCCGTGCGTTCGGTCGCTCCTGGACGCATTAAAAACACTGATAGGACTCTCGATCGGACTCGCAGGTACTGACCGGACGCGTCCGGTCATAGAGTTCGATCATAGACCTTTCAGCGCTAAAACAGCAATAACTCTTAGCTCCGAACTCCGATTTCGATGATCGTGGATATTTTGGAAAGCTTATTCAGAGGGCTACACAACCCACTTGCATATTTGATCCAAAGCACAATGGATCAATGCAGAATTCCAAWYCAAGAGCCATCCTATAGTTTGGWGTACACYGAAAAACYTYTYTCTCTTCTCYAAGTTGATCCAATTCAACTCCAACAACTTCTCCTTTGCAAATGTGCCAACACCACCAAGTGTACACCACCAAGTGCAAGTGTGTTAGCATTTTCATAAACATTTTTCAAAGGATTAGTTACTCAATTCACCACGCCACTCGATCCTAGCAACATCGTAAAGTTAGATCGCTCAAGTGGCACTAGATGACCGATATGCAAACAAGTTTCCTCCTCTTAATAGTACGGCCATCTATTCTAAACCCGGTCATAAACTTCTCTACATAACCTTTGACCGGTGAAATAAAATACCCTATAAATATACCTTTGTCTTGCGCATTCCATTCCATCACATCTGATGTTGATGCAACACATGCATCAACCGAACACCAAATGATATGATCCACTTCATATCATCACGTGATCGTATTCGTTCATCGATCTTGACTTCACTTGCTCTACATCGTTGCCTCAGTCCATCGGTGCCATGCCATCACTCAACTTAACCTTCACTCTTGCAACCGGTCCATCGAGCTAAGTCTTGTCTTGATCTTCTCCACTTGATCACATGACTTCATGCTATGTCTCATATGCAATGAGCTCCTTCATCACATGTGTGAGCCTTGCAATAAATCCAAGCTATCTTCACCGTCATGGCATGAGTTGCTCACACAAATACCTATGGACTAATCACTTGTGTATCTCACTCAAACACATATTAGTCCACCTAAGGTTGTCACTCAATTACCAAAATCAAACAAAGACCTTTCACCGTATATTTTTTTTCAAAAACTTTTTTTAGGAAATGTTTTTTTGTTCGGCTGTGTGGACGACGTGGAAATTTTGGAAACTTTTTTTTTGCCCAAGTTTGTTTTGTAAACCGTTTTTTTTGCTGTACCGAAAACTTTTTTTTTGCCCGAGTTTGTTTTGGAAACAGTTTTTTTTGCCGTACCATAATTTTTTCCGAAGGAAACATTGCGGGCAATTTTTGACGGGCGGGGCGGAGCAGACGATAGCCGTAGTGATTTTTTAGGTGTAAGAATAAAAAAAGATACCTTTATTCCTTGGAAAAAGAGAATCAAACTATTTATTTTCTTATTACAGAAGTCAATGAAAACATGTTAATTAAGTTATATACTCAGAAATTAATTTTAGCGTCATTTGGCATCGATAATAAGCAAAGAACTACATTGCAATGCATTCCTCCTGAACAAGATCAGCCCACAGTGCCAAAGGACCTCTAGTCCAGTTGGTTACCCTGGCGGTACTCCTCAGGTCCTCGGTTGACTCTCCGTAGATGCGAATTTTAGACTGAGGTTAAAAAAATCCCCTTGTCCATCCCATATCCAAAGCACTAGGGGCACCGGCCCAATTGTCACTTGGGCGACGGAAAGCTACCGTGTAAGAGTGGGGTTTTCTCGGCCAGGTAAGAAGGTTTTCTTCTTATTTGGAATATTGTGGGGGCAATCTTAATCCCTTCAAGTTGAGTTTTTTTAAGATCAGCCTACAGTATCCCTTGTGAGATATAATGTCCAGCAAATATAGTAATTGGCTACGCAGTTTCAAGGAAGGAGCTCGTCTTCAATCTCACATAATTGGGGAGGCTGATAGACTTATTCTTTGTATGTGGCTGGACTCTTTGTAATTTCTGTCCTCTTAACTCCTGCTCTTCTTCTCTTTTAGTTGCCCTAGGGGTTGTACAGTTGTTTTCTTTTTCCTCCCTCCTCTTTCTCTCTCTCTTGTAAGTATCCCTGAACTATGTTTCCATTTTTATTAATTCAAAGTTTTAAATGTCGTGGGGAACTCCCCACGGTTCTTTTGCGTCAAAAAAAATGTCCAGCAAATAGTTGCATCTACTACTACTACTAAAACAAGGCCTTATTTGAGTTAACTCCTGCGTTTACGTCATGAAAAAAAGGTCAAGGACATTAAGTTCTTAAACTTGAAACAAAGTAGTTTTTATTCATTTTTTGCGAGGAAATTAGATATGATAAGCACTAGTTTTTTTTTCCTTTCTTGTTTCACGTTTAGGACCCCTTTGGATTGCAGGAAAAAATTCCTATGTTCTTGCATTTTTTCTATGAAAATAAATTGATTCATGTAAAATTTCTTTAGAATTCTTGTAAAATTCCAGCATTCTAAAGAAGCCCTTGGTGGTGAAGCTACATTCAAGCATCAGGGGCAGCTGACCTTGACAGTTTTGCGGGAACCCCATATACCCAGCCACTTTTGGCCGGATAGAAACCCAGTAGAAATTTTGTGCAACCCCGGCCCCGACTGGCTGGCAGCCCAGCAGCAGCAGTCCAACTCCTCGGTTGCTCAGGGGTGGAAGCTGTCGAAGGGAGTTTTGTGAGGGTAGTCCCAACATGAATGGACAGTAGAAGGAAAATTTTGAGGGGCCATCCAAACAAAGGCCATGTTCGCTTCTCTTATAATCCGTACTTTTCAACTTGTTTTTTCAGCCGAAATAATATTTTTCTCTTACAACAAATCAGTCGGAATAGTGTTTCGACTTATTTTTCAGCGAAGCTAACAGGGCCAAACTTTACAGGTCTAATAGCTAGCCTGCTCGAGCTATTTTTTCTTTGCCTCCACTACCTAAAATAGAGTAGGGGCTAAGCTAATAGACAGTGCCGCTGGAGATGCTCTAAGTAAATAGTGCTCGGATGCATGGATTATATACAGTTAGCTAGCCAGTGCATCAAAACATTGCATTTCATAGGTTAGAGATACGGCCAACGGGGTAGAGTGGACTTAAAAAAAAACTGCGTGTGTTGAACGGCCCAAGCCAGAGCTGAATTGCCCGCCCGATACAAGCAGGCCCACGAAAGTAAAATGAGGCCCGCCGCTCCTAATTCCTTGTCATTGGGTTCCATTAATCCCGTAAGGGTAAACTAAGGAAAGTGGGCCAGCTCAAATCCTAACTTGCCGATGCTATGGACGTGCCGAGCCATTGTGCACATATGATGTCTTGCCCTTTCCTAAAAAAAAATAAAGTAAAAAATAAAACTAACTGATGTCTTGCCCTCAAGAGAGGAGGAGAAGTGGTCCGAATCGGCCATATACATACAAATATATAAATATACTTCGGCCACCTTCTCACGAGGGCAAGCCAGCATATGTCATATATGCTGTGGGTTATTTTTTATTTTTCAATAAATAAAAAAGCAATTTAATGTCATTTCGTTTTTTTATTTTTCAACAATAAATAAAAAATAATTTAATGTGATTTCTTTCATAATATGAATTTTCATATTTGCATGTAGGAGTATATGTATACATACACTTTCACTCGTGTATACTGGACGTGATGTACTAGTAAAGATATTTTGTGGGTCGTACTTAGACCGGCATGATACGGAGACGTGCCATGGGCCGTGTTTGGGCTGAGCAAAAACTTACCGTACTATATCAGCACGACATGTAGCCTGTTCAGAAGGCCGTATCGTATCGTGGATTATTTACTGCTGGCTGGTTTGGTGTGAGAGAAAAACACATTTTCTCAGCTAAAAATTTACGATCGTTTACGAGCAAGCGAACAGACTGATGACGTGCAGTCGTGCCTATCATGTCTAAGAGAACACAACTTGAAGTGGCACGAAGCACGAGGTGGCCGTGCTATGGCATGGTCCCACCTCGGTTACTCAAAAGCAGTTTATTACTCCCCTAGTCTTAAGATAAATTAATTTCTAGAATCCGTGTCAGTTATTTTTTTTTTAAGTTTGACTAACTTTATAAAAAAAGAGTAACAACTTCTATAACATAAAATGAGTATCTTATTAAAATATATTCTATGATAAATCTAATGATATTAATTTGATACCATAAATCTTAGTGTTTTTTTCTAGAAATTCGGTAAAAGTTTAAAATATTTGACTTTAGACAACTTTAGCAATTGATTTTTCTAGAGATATAGGGAGTATGTAGGAAGGCGAAGCACAACATTGGCATCACGCTAGCTGGACTAACACGATTAGGATCGCTGCCGCTTATTGCAGTCGGCCAATGCAATAGTGCGTGAGCGATCGTTTTACCTATTGAGGTGACTAGGTCGCCTTTGATCTCTTGTATAACAAACAAAAATCAAGCATGCATTGCGCGTTCCTGGAAAAAGAAACTGACGCTGCTATCTTTTGGTATTCCTAAGGCATGAGCCTTCTACTTGCTACACTTTGGAATGAGTGTTATAGCTGCAATTTATGGTACATAATCGTAGGATTTTATTGCTCATTTAGCAGGACTAAGATTAAACTTCACCTCCGGTTATTAGGATCACATTCATGTATTGTATATTAATTATTGATTGTTTTCTCATAAGTTACTGGAGGGAGCCAATTATTAGCATGCATACACAACAAGAACCAATTTGGATATGACTAACTAGTTACTCGAATAATCACACTACTACTCCTACCTATTATCTATTTGAACTCCATCCCATCCCATTTCCCATTCCCTGATCTTAGTCACAGCATATTGACATTTGCTGCTCACGGGGACCTACAGCGGGCTCCTCCTCGTCCTCCTCACCACGGTTGCTGGTGGCGTCGCTTCGCAGACGACGGTAGCGTTTGGTTCGGGGGCGTGGTGGTTTTTAGAATGGGACGGTCCCTGTTTGTTGTTTCGTTAAAGGGATAGGATGGTCTTTATTTTCTGTTTGGTTGAGGGGACGAATAAGAATGTTTTTTTTTGTTTGGTTGGATGGATAAATAGGAATGTAATGGAGGATAGATTTGACACCGTTTATGGAGTTCTGTTTAATGGGACCCAACTGCCAATCTCTTAATTTATATATAAAAAATCCTCCCATCTCCCGTACGGGACCAGCAACATCCCGCCGCTAACCACGCTACGCACGCTGAGGCCGCCGTCTCCTCGCCTCGCGCGCACCGCCGCAGCCGTGCGATAGTCAGCGGGGGAGCTCGCCGCCACGCCCCGAGCCTAGCCCGTGGGAGCTCGCCGCCGCGTCCCCAAATCGCGCCGCCGTCACCAAGCGCGCGGGAGCTCGGCGTGAGAGGAGAGGAGTCGCTGCCACGGCGAGCTCGACGGGAAAGGCGACGCCGTCGATAGCAGGAGCTCGCGCCAGAGCTCCGCGCCGTCCCCATGCCCGGCCAACCCCGCCACGGCGTCCTTGGCCACCGCCGTATCTGCCCGTCGCGGCCGCCTCCGCCTGGAGGATCTGTGTGCCAGGTTCGCACGGGCGCTGCAGAGGATACGCAGGAGCTCGCGCCGTCCCTGGCCGCTTCGCATGCGCCGTCAAAGTGCCGGAGCTCCGCGAAGAAGAAGACGAGCGCGAACGGGGAATAAACGTAGTCGAAGTGGGATGACTCTGCCCTTCGATTTCTGGGGAATCCTATGGGAATATGCCCTTGGGAGGATGGCTCTGTCCTCCACGCCCTTCAACCAAACACTGCTGGTCCTGGGATCGCCCCAGCCCATCCCACCATATCCTCTCAACAAAACACATGGGACGTGCCCCAGCAAATGGATACCCATATCGGGACCTATGGTCGAGAATCTTGGCTGGTGGGCGGTGGAGCAGCAGCAGCACACCGTGCTCCACTTCCACAAGGTGGAGAGCGCCAGGTTCCAGTACATCGACTTTTCCCGCAGCAAGTGCGAGCTCATCATCGACGCCTCCCACCAACCGCTTCGGTGCCGGCGGCGACAGCAAGTACAGGGCGGTGGTTGAGGTCCTTGAAATGGTGGTGCCTCAAAAGGTTCACGCCGCCACCTACAAAACTGATTCAGGGCGCAACCATTGTTAGTGTCTTATAAATGGAATATGGAATAAGTTTGTGTCTTATATATGATAATAACTAATCTTTCCTTTGTGAATTACAATAGTTGACACTATTGTTAGTTTTTGCATAAGCGACTTGGGGAGAGATAGGGAAGGCACGCGCACGCCATTGCGGAGTTGCTTTTTCGACTTGGGGCGCCAATTTGCCGAATGGAGAAGCTAGGTATTAGCTGATGTTGTGATTATTAAGTAGTGCAAGTTTTTTCACCTTTCACACTTTTTTTTTTTTTAATTTTTACAAAAAAAAAAACTTCACATTTTTTGCGTCACGGTGGAAGCTCATCTATATATTAATACAAGTGGTAAAAAATAGTTCCAGAGTATAGAAATTTTGAGATTAAACAGAAAAAGAGAAAATAAGAGTCTAACCTATACTAAATAAATAAATACAATTAAAAGAATAGTACTGTACATGTCAAACGGTCTATATTAAAAATATAATAAACACAATGAAAAGAATACATAAGGATCTGTTTAAATCCACCAGTGTTGGTATACTATTTTGTCACGGGACGGCATGAAACTAACAGCTAATCCAATTCCTAATCCTAACATTACCGTAGCTAAACGTTGGCAGTATGACACGCAGCAAATCAAGCAACGACGCCGACGTACTCGAGTTCCACGGAGCCCAGCCACAGCTTCCCCCTCCTCTCCGCCACGTCGCTCAGTGCATGTGACACCCTCGGCCGCCGTAATCTCCTCAACCTCCACCCCGTGGGCATCCAGGCGGACCCCGACCAGGTGCTTCACGGGAGCCGTCGCCGGAGTCGTGTCCAGCCGCTGCTTCTCCTGGTTCAGCGCCACCTAGTAGCCACCCTTGCCGTCCCGCCTCACGTTGTCCAGGTACCCGTACCCCGGCAGGTCTGTCAGCAGCTCGTACTGTCCCGTCTTGGCACCACGGAGGAAGTACCTGAACGCCTGGCACGGCACGGTGTGCGCGACCACGACCTGCGCGCCGTCGCGGCTGACCGCCACGCCGTTCGGGTACGGCAGGCCGGCCATGAGCACGGTGACGCTCTTCGTCTGCGCGTCGTACTTGAGCAGACGCCACATTGCGTCCGCGTTCATCATGATCTCCGTGTTAAACCTCCTCGGGTACGTGCTGCTCGAGTCAGTGAAGTACATGTCGCCGGTGGCCTGGTTGACGTCGAGGCCGTTGACGAAGTTGAACCTACGGGACGCCGTCCGCGCCGGTCGCCAGCACCTCGGC
>PUID01040044.1:39583-56097 GCA_002993905.1 Miscanthus sacchariflorus
AAAAAGTTATGAAACTTTGTAGTTGACCACTTTTTGATTTGAATTCATTTAGGGCCTCAAACAAGCAATTCCGTTTTTTCAATGGTACACAGGTCATTTTGAACTTTTATAATGGCACATAGTGTTTACCGAGTGTTGTGAACTTACACTCGGTAAAAGATAGTGTTTACCGAGTGTTGTGAATTTACACTCGGTAAAACTTTATTATTACCGAGTGCAAATACTTCTACACTCGGCAAACATGTCATGCCGTGACGCCGTTTGGCGCACGGTTGGTACACTAGGAGACGTGGCAGCTCAATACCGAGTGTCTCTTTTTACCGAGTGTGCCCCTTCGGTAAAATTGTAGTTCTACCGAGTGTTTGAGGTTACCGAGTGTTCGGACTCGGTAAAGATGTCTACTACCGGGTGTTTATGTTTTCCGAGTGTTGGCACTCGGTAATAAAATGTTTTCCGAGTGTCCCGACTTTTGACACTCGGTAATTGTCTGGGCACTCGGTAACTGCACAGTCTCCGGTAGTGATGGATGGAACCTCGAAGAGCTGAGTCCTCTTTCGAAGATAAGAAGGCTTCATATAATTAAATTGGAAAGATCAGCTCCTTGTAGTACATATCCATTGCTACACAAATATTATCTTAAGGAATTAAATTTAGAGTGTACTGAACGTACAGATGAACCATATTCTGAAGAGGATGTAAGCAACGTTGAGAAGATCTTTGAGAAGCTAGCTCCTCCACCGAACCTGGAAGAGTTAGTTATTAATCAATTCTTTGGTCGAAATTATCCCCCGTGGCTAGAAGCTAAAGCTACTACTCATTTATCTGCACTGAAATACATGCAGCTCAGAGGTTGTAAATCATGTGTCCAACTTCCACATTATGCTCAGAGCATAATTGGACTGCTCCCCAACCTGAAATATCTGAAAATCGAAGGAGCAACTGCAGTTTCCAAGGTTGGACCAGAATTTGCTGGCTACAGGGTGGGTAATCATAGATCTACAGAGGCAGTAACTTTCCCCAAGCTTGAAACATTGATCATCTGGGATATGCCCAACTGGGAGGAGTGGACCTTTGCTGCTGAAGGAGAAGAAGCAACAAGAGCAAGTAGTAAAGAAAGGGGATCAGAGGATGGAGCTGCTGAAATACAACATGCTGAAGAAGCCCCAGGTTTAAGGATGCAACTGTCTCGTTTGAAGGAGTTCAAACTTAACGAATGCCCCAAGTTGAGAGCTCTCCCACAACAGCTTGGACACATAGCCACCAGCTTGAAGCAGCTCCATTTAACAAGTGCAGGAAGCATTAAGTCAGTGGAGGACTTCCCATTCCTCACTGATTGTCTTCAGATCACAGATTGTCATAGCCTGGAGAGGGTCTCGAATCTTCCCCAAGCACAAGAACTGCGTGTGGTGGGCTGTCCAAGCTTGACGTGCGTTGAGAAGTTGGTCAACTTGCGGCTTCTGGGACTACACGAGGGCATGCAAGAGGTCTCCTCATTGTGGCTGCCAGGGCTTCAGCAACAGTGCAGAGAACTTCATGGCGAAGATCTGGATGTCATAATAGGACATGATGATATATCGCTTTTGCAATAATATCATTAGCTACTGACATGCAAGATGACGACGGTAGGCTCCATGTCTGAAATTTTGTTACATATTCTCTCTCCCATGCATGCTCTCGGTTTGTCCACTTTTTGTTTCTTGTCACAAGTCATTGACTAGCTATATTCATAATATTGCAGGAGCGTGCATGCAGGAAAGTCTACATTATGCTCTATGGAAGCCAGGACTGGGGAAACGACTGCAATGATCCATGACGTACCTGGTAGCAGCAAGCATGCATGCTTATGTGGCCTTTTAATTGAAGCGTATGCTACTCGGGTATCTTGTCTCTGTAATGACGTTTATACATATATGATGAGATTTGCTTTGCTTGTAATGCCAAGAACTACATGTGCCGTTATTCCTTACTCCCTCCATTAAAGTCGTTTTGAACAAGGTTTGGGTCAAACATTGGAAATATAAATTTTGAATAATTTTTAAGTTGTTGAGTTTGGAAATATGAAAACTATATGAATAGATTTGTCTTGAAAAGTACTTTCACAAAAATATACATATATCACTTTCCAATAAATATTTTTATAAAAATAAGAATTCAAAGTTATTCTTTGGAGACCGTATCGCTATCAAAACGACTAGAATTACTAATATGGAAGGAGTACGTGCTTTGCTTGTAGTTTGTGAACATGTACCATTAAGAACTGCTATTACTGTTGGAGACTTGGAGCGTTGGTCAGTTCCTGACCTTACATGCTTCATTTCTTAAATTTGATTGAAGTCTGAGAAGTTAGAATTAGGATGGGGCTACAAACCAGTTCAAGGAGATGAATAAGAAATTTTTCATCAAGCTTTCAATTGGGTTTTTCTTAGAGGATCAAAATTTCAGTTAAAACGGTGAGGAAGAACCGTAGGACCATCCCAAAATAGAAGTCGTTCTCGCTTCCTGAGAAATCAACTTTTTTTAACTTTGACCAATTATATATAAAAGAATATTAATATTTATAATACATAATTTATATCATTAGATAGATCGTTGAATATACTTTCCTTTTTTTAGAAAGGACGGCAAAAGCTATGCTGCGATTTCTATTAGACGAAGAAAGAAAAAAAAAGGCAAGTGCCCGTCTAGTTTTTTAATGGAAACTAGGTCAAAAAACTATACAACTGAGGAGAGTGCACCACTCAACCTACACAACTTTGGTACAACTCCGGAGCAACTATCACAACTCACACCACTACTTGCTCCAACTTGGTCGAACTGACCCCACTAACAACTCAACTAACAACTATAAGGGCCGAAGAAAAACGATGACCCGCCGGGCGATTTGGGGCACCACCATGAGCAACCGCGGAACTGGAAAGCCTAACAATGCCTCCAAGGAGGAAATGACACTAACAAGCACCGACAAGGTAGCCCGCCAAGGGAAGGTTTTCACCTGCAACATCCAGCACGGCAGGAGTAGAGGTAGGACGAAGAACGCCTCCAAGAAGGAAACGATGTCCGCAGTCATCGTCGTCCAAAGCTTTCACCCCTACCTCAAGCAAACTCCACACCGTTGCCGTCGGAGACCCCACCCTACCAGGGAGACAGGGAACGACAATGGTTCAATAGCAGCACCGCCTGACCGTAGCCCGTAGGGACGCCGTCCAGGAGAAGTGTCGGGAGAAGCCCGTCGGGGAGTCCGCCCCTGCCGGAACCGGCAAAACCGGCTAGCAGCACGCAGATCCGGCCAACTCCGCCACGGGATCTAGCCCGAGGAAGGAGAAAGACAGATGACGGGGAGAAGAGGGCCAGGATTAGAAGAAGCCCCAGTCGCCTAGCCCACCATCGTCCCAACCCCTGCCGAGCAAGCCCCGCTTCAACCACGCCGCGCAAGGCCTCCAGCAACCTCCGCGCCGAGCTGTCGTTCTACATTGGCCCCACATCAACCATCGCCAGCGAGCACCACCGGAGCAGCTCCGGCCCAGGGACCGATAGAACCAACATCGGCGGAGGCGGAACTGCAACCTCACCATGGCCTGGCATCGCTGGAGCACACCTGGCCAAAGCCATGGTCGACCACTCCACCACGGCATCGCCGAAGAAACCGCACCACCACCGCTTCCGCGCGCACAGCACCAATGACCAGGGACCAGCACGACTACCACACCACTACGTCACCGTAGCTACGACTCCGTCTCTGTCCGGCCTGCCCGCCGACGGTCAGGTCAGGGCTAGGGTTTGGTGGAGATCGGCTGGAGACAGGGAGGAGGCAGAGCACGTGCCTCCACCGCGGATCTTCACCCCAGCTGACTAGATCCGGCCGAGGGGACACCGGATCTAGTACAGTAGGCCAGAGATCCAGCTGCAGGCTGCCGCCCCCAAGCCACGACCCACCACAGGAGCACCGGGAGGGAGGGAAGATAGAGGAGGAAGGGAGGGGAGAAAGTCCCAGCCGCCGCCGTCCTTGCCTTCGGCCAGACCGCCGGCGTCGGGCTCCGATGGCGGACGCGGATGGAGAGCTGAGGGAGGAGCTCGGGGTTAGGAGGGGGTGGCGCCGCCCAAGTCACACTCCGAGCGAGGGACGCGAGGGCTAGGGGTTCTCCGTCCCCTTTTGTGCTCCCTCTCGGTCTTGAATATACTTTTATAATAAACTTATTTGAAGATATAAATGTTGCACGCATTTTCTATAAACCTAGTCAAATTTAAAAAAAATTGACCTGCACACATCCCATAACGACTTTCTTTCTGGGACGGAGGGAGCAGTAGGTTTTCAACTACAAATTGAATGTGCCTGAGTAGGTGGGCCTCCCTTGATAAAAAAAGGCCCATTGGGCTCACTCGCCCCTTGGTACCCTCAACGCCAACGTAACGTGGATTGGGGAGTGGGCTTCCGAGGAAGCCGAGTTGTTACTAACGAGCAGTGCTCAAACAAAATGTTTTACTAACGAGCAGGAGCAGGTTCAGTAGATGCAGAGCCTACGGAAGCTGTGAAGCACGACCTGGGGAAGTGAGGCAAGCAAATCAACCCACGCAACCACGCGTTTTCGTTGACAGACCATGCCACTCATGTGACTTGACGGGTCCTTCCATTCCTCTCGAATCTTGTCGATTCGAATTACAAACTACCAATGTAAATTTCATATCTTTCAAGATTTGGGTTTTCAGAAGAGATTCGGAAACTTTAAGCTGCCATGCATGACGCAACGACAAAAGACACTGGACTTCCAATGACAGTTAGTACCTTAAAAATCGTGACTTTCAATTATATTAACTGCAGCGGAGCGAGGACGGGCAGCGCAAAAGACCTTCTAGCTCCGCATCCATCATAGCATCTCCAGCAAACTATCTTATTTTTTAGCAGTGGAGGCAAAAAAAAACACCCACTCAAGCAGACTACCAACAAGGCCAGCAAACTTTGTTGGGCCCCTCCTTTTTCCCTCCCACTACCCACTTCCGTTGACCCAAGAGATAGCTACCCAAAAATCTTTTCGGTCATTTCCACCCTCCGTGCTCGCCGGCCTGAGCCTGCGCGCGGAAATTCCCCATCTGCCGCCACAAGCAAGGTCGTTGTTGTGCCCTTCCACCATCGTCGCCGGCGTGTCGAACTTGGCCGCGGTCAGATCCAGCCGCCCGTTGACATTCTCCTCATTTCGTGAACATCGAGCGGGTCCCCAGCTACTCATCGTCTTCTCTGGTCGAAGCCCACCTCCTCCTCCCTAGCTGTTCCTCGTCCTCACCGGCCGGTCCACCCAACGGCCCTCGACCAGCACTGCCCAAGCATGGCCCTCGATCGGCACCGCCCTCTCCTTCCCAACGGCCTCCCCATTGGTGCCCCTGATGGCTCTCGACCGGCACCTCCAAGCACGGACCCTCCTCACTAGTGCCGCCATGAGAACCATGCCCACGAACCAGTTTAAGGCCCGGGCCGGCCGTGGTTGTTCTCACATTGGTTACGGTGCTGCTGTGTATAGGTAGGATAGAGGTTCGGAGGTTTTCTTGACCTACATAAGAAGATGTTCTTCTTAATTCAATACCCGGAGGCTGTTTTACCCGCGGGTCAAGTTTTTTTTATGTTGTGGCACAGTATATTTGTGTTTATTTATGGGCTGAAACCGCAGCTCATACATGATTGTACTGTGTAATTCTAAAAAAAATCTTAAAAAATCTCATGCAAATCACCCTCTTCCAAACAGGGCTCGAAAGTATCTGCATTAAGCCACTAACAAGCCTCTAAAGCTCCAAACTGGCCTCTAAAGTATCTCCATCAAAGTGGCTCTTGCTATTGCTAAACTGAAGCCGGAAGAAGCACATTAGATTAATGTAGATGATTTTTTTGGGACATGACTTTGTCAAATATGCTGAATAAGAAATTTGTACAAATGAAAAGGAATTCGTATCAACTGAAACAACTAGATATATAGAGTTCGTCACACAAAATATATCTATGCAAGCTGTAAAATAAGGGAAGTCAAAACTATTCAGTAGTCCAAACTAAGCTAATTTACCGACGATGACCGTACCTCAGCACACTGAAGACTTAACAGCTTCCTCCAATAAATTCATGGCAATAGAAGGGCATGCTTTTTTGAGGTGCTCATATCCTTTGGTTGCTATAACATCCTTGATCCTATTTCGTGAGCTGATAAAGCTAATGCAGGCTTATTTCAGCTTGCAACAATAATGCTGGTCAGCTAGAGCTAAAGTGGCAGCAACATTCTCAACGTGAAGCCAGCGTTGGGAGCTCTCCAGACTCATATGGAGAACGCTGTCGCTGATAGGAATACAGCACAGGCGGAGGCGCGTACCGCGCATGTTCAGAGGATACGGGCCATCCAGCAGAGGGATGAGGCATACCGCGTGGCAGAGGCTAGAGAGGAGGCTAGGAATAGGAGCATGGTTCTAGCTGGACGGCTGTAGAATGAGTACCGTCAGAGAGAGGTAGACTACCAGCAACAGATTCGGGATCAGCAGGATGCCATTGCAGCACTTCAACATGATGTTCATCGCCTCAACAACATCATTAATCCTATTCCTCCCCCAGCAGCTGCAGAGGAAGAAGACCCAAATGTATTGGTTGTTGATGATGATGGCATGGAGGACGTTGAGGAGGAGGTCGAGCCATGGGAGGATGACCAGGGTGATGGTGTGTCCGATGTTGACAGTGACCACTCCGAGCCATAGCTTAGCTATAATGACTAGCTCGATGCGCTCGATGTTATCCTTTGCTATCTGTTGTAATGGACATGTAGTAAAAATTTCAATATTCATGATGTAACCGGGATGTAATATTGGAACCTTGCATGTTGGTCCGTTCTGTTCGAACTTTAACGAAGTTCCAGTTTCATTTTACTGGTTAAAAATATGACATGGATGTTGACGCGTTGCGAGCATGATAAGTGACTAATTGGTGGTGTTATATTGCAAGAATGAATTATTGTGCCTCTATTTTATTGTATGAATTTAAATTCTCTCTAGTAAATTCAGTTTGGCGTGATTACATATTCATCTGCAATTCTTGACATCATCCAATAATCACTTGTTGTTGTAATTTTGCAGATGACTCGCACTCGTACCGGGGCTGGCACCAGTCAGGGTGGAGACAATGATGACCTTCCACCACCACCGCCACCCACAGCGAATGAATTTTTCGCACAATTCTTGGGGAGCCAGAGAACCATGGAGGAGACATTGCGCCTCATTGCGCAGAATACGGCTCGTGGCCACCAACAGAACCAAGGGCCAGAGCCCAATCAATACAACACCTTCAAGGATTTCCTGGATACTAAGCCTCCTATTTTAAAAGAGGCAGAGGAACCACTCCAAGCTGACGAGTGGCTGAATACCATTGAGAGAAGTTTCGTCTACTAAGGGTCACAGAAATGAAGAAGGTCGAGTATGCATCACATCAGCTCCAGGGGCCAGCAGGTATTTGGTGGGCTCATTACTTGTCTACCTTACATGCTGGGGCAAATGTGACTTGGGAGCAATTCAAGGCAGCCTTCAGGGGACATCACATTCCCCCAGGGTTGATGCGCATGAAGGCAGCTGAATTCATGAAGCTCACTCAAGGGACCAAGACTCTCACAGAGTATATGCATGCTTTCAATAACTTGTCCCGCTATGCCCCTGACTTTGTAAATACAGAGGCAAGAAAGATTGAAAGTTTTAAGAGAGGCCTTAGCACTAAGTTCATGAAAACAATGGATAACTCCAAAAGTACTACATACAATGACTTTGTCAGTGATGCCTTGACCCAGGAAAACTAGAATAACCTTCACACAGTAGCAAAAGGCCGCAAACGGGCAGCTGAGGCAGGTGCCTTAGGTTCTTCTCACTCCAGAGCTCCAGTGGCAGCTAGGCCACAATTCCGTCCCCAGCACCGAAATTCAGGCCTCCCTAGAAGAGCAATCAGCCTAATAGATCGCAGAAAGTATTTCGCAAGGCGTTCACTATTGCCCTGCCTAAGGGAAATCTAGGTCAAGGAAGCTCAGCTGGGCCAAGAAATAACCAGTTGTGTTTCAATTGTAACCAGACGAGTCACTGGGCCAAAGAATGCCCCTATCCCAAGAGAACTGGAAATCAAAACCAGATAAATTAGAAGTAGGCCAATCCAAAAGCACATCCTGGATACGTGCACTATACGGCCGTGGAGGAGATTCCCACAGGGGAAGTCGTGACTGCTGGTATGTTTCTTGTAAACAAGCACCCCGCAATTGTTTTATTTGATTCTGGAGCTTTGCATTCTTTTATGAGTCAGGCATTTGCATCCAAGTATGATCAGAAGATAATTGAGGTAGCCAAGGGTGGTTATAGTATAAGTTCGGTTGGGGCTACTATTTCTATAAACCAAATAGTCAGAAATGTACTCATTTCCATACAAGAGCGGGAATACACTATGGATCTTATAGTATTGCCAGGGTTTGCCATAGATGTGATATTGGGCATGGGTTCGATGAGTGGTCATGGAGTTCTCATTGACACGTCTACTAGAACAATAATGCTAAGGGAACCCAAGGGGAGTAGTGCTTTCTTAGTGCCGCTTTCCAAAAATTTTGATCTTCAAAACTTGTCATGTGCTATTCAAGCCACTACTCTAGGTGACATTCCGGTAGTTTGTGAATTTCCAGATGTGTTCCCAGATGAGTTGCCTAGTTTGCCACCCAATAGGGATGTGGAATTTAAGATTGAGTTAGTGCCAGGTACAGCACCTATCTCAATAAGACCCTATAGGATGCCACCCAATGAGTTAGCCAAACTTAAAATTCAGCTCCAGGAACTTTTGGACAAAGGTCTCATTCGACCTAGTTCATCTCCCTGGGGTTGTCCAGCTTTATTTGTAAAGAAGAAGGACAAATCCTTGTGGATGTGCGTGGACTATAGACCGCTCAATGCCATAACTATCAAGAACAAGTACCCTTTGCCTCATATTGATATTTTGTTTGATCAGTTGACAAGAGCAAGAGTATTCTCTAAGATTGACTTGAGATACAGCTGTCACCAGATTAAGATCAGACCAGAAGACATACCTAAAACCGCTTTCTCCACTAGGTATGGCTTATACGAGTATTTGGTCATGTCCTTTGGATTGACAAATTCTCCTGCCTACTTTATGTACTTGATGAATTCGGTATTTATGCCCAAACTTGACAAGTTTGTGGTTGTGTTTATCGATGACATCCTGATATACTCGGAGAATGAGGCCGATCATGCAGAACATCTGAGAATTGTGCTATCTAGGCTTTGAGAGCACAAATTGTATGCAAAGTTAAGTGTGAATTCTGGTTACAGAAGGTACCCTTCTTAGGACATGTGTTATCAAAAAATGGGATTTTAGTAGATCCATCTAAAGTGCAAGAAGTCATGGATTGGAAGGCCCCAACTTCGGTTCCTGAAGTTCGGACTTTTCTAGGGCTAGCAGGCTATTATCGTTGTTTTATTCCAGATTTCTCCAAGATAGCTAAGCCTATGACCAGGTTGTTACAAAGGATGAGAAATTTAATTGGACTCCAGAGTGTGAGACTGCTTTTCACACTCTGCAAACCTTGCTAACCACTGCTCCCATTTTAGCACAACCCGACATTGAAAAGCCTTTCGATATGTTTTGTGATGCATCGGGTATAGGTTTGGGGTGTGTGCTCATGGAAGAAGGAAGAGTTATTGCCTATGCTTCTCGGCAGTTGAGAAAACATGAAGTAAATTACCCTACGCACGATTTAGAGCTTGCAGCAGTTGTTCATGCATTGAATATTTGGAGACACTACGTGTTGAGAAACATATGTCACATATATACTGACCACAAAAGTCTCAAATATATCTTCACTCAACCTGAGCTGAACATGGGGCAGCGAAGATGGTTAGAGTTGATCAGGGACTACAATTTGGAAGTGCACTACCATCCAAGGAAGGCTAATGTTGTAGCAGACGCACTTAGTCAGAAATCTCATTGCAACACTTTGAAAGCCTTGTTGGAAGATGGATTTAATTTGTTACATCTGGTTGTGCTGCACAATATCACTATCAGTTGCTCACTAGAGAGCAAAATCATAGAACTACAGAAGATAGATATGGGTGTATTTCACATCAAGCGAAAGATGAAAGCACAAGACACCAAGCATTTTAGGTTGGATGAAAGAGGTGTGCTATGGTTTGAGGACTGCCTTGTGGTACCGAAAGACCATGAGCTTAGAAATCAAACTTTAGGTGAAGCTCATTCATCCAAGTTGTCTATCCACCCAGGTAGTTGAAAAATGTATCAAGATCTAAAAACCTATTTTTGGTGGACCAAGATGAAGAAAGAGATTGCCGCCTATGTTGCTAGGTATGATACTTGCAGTAGAGTCAAAGCAGATCATTTGAAACCCGCTGGGTTACTCCAACCTTTATCTATCCTAGGTTAGAAGTGGGAGGAAATTAGCATGGATTTTATTGTTGGACTTCCACCCACTCAAAAGGGTTTTGACTCGATATGGGTAATTGTGGACCGCCTAACCAAATCGGCACATTTTATCCCGATTAGCACCCGTTACCAACCACATGAATACGCAGCATTGTATGTCACGCATATAGTGCGTCTACATGGGATACCAAGAACCATTGTGTCTGACAGAGGGCCTCAGTTCACTGCTCATTTTTTGGAACATCTGCACAAGATGTTAGGCACCAACTTAGTTAGAAGTTCTGCCTACCACCCTCAAACCTCCGGGCAGACTGAGCGAGTAAATCAAATTTTGGAAGACATGTTGAGAGCTTGTGTCATCTCTTCAAAGGGTTCATGGGAAAAGTGGTTACCTTTAGCTAAGTTTTCCTACAACAATAGTTATCAAGAGAGCATCAAGATGGCTCCTTTTGAAGCTTTGTACGGTAAAAAATGTAGAACTCTGTTGAATTGGGTTGAGCCCGGAGAGATGAGATACTATGGCATTGATTTTGTCACAGAAGCTGAAGAGCAAGTACGTATTATTCAACAACATATGAAATCCACTTAGTCTAGGCAAAAGAGTTATGCTGATAAGAGACGAAGACATATAGAATTTAAGGTAGGTGACTATGTATACCTAAAAGTATCACCCATGAAAAAGGTGCAATGGTTTGGGGTGAAAAGGAAATTAGCACCAAGATATGTAGGTCCAAACAAGATCATCGAGCAAAGTGGACAGGTAGCTTATAAGCTTCAGTTACCTCCAAAAATGCAAGCCATATTCAATGTTTTTCATGTCTCCCAACCTAAGAAGTGCCTACGAGTACCTGATGAAGCCACTGAACCCGCCAATGTCAAGATCCAATCGGATTTGACTTATGAAGAAAAACCAATTTGAGTTTTAGAAGAAATGGAAAGAGTCACGAGGAGTAAGGTCATTAAATTCTACAAAGTGGTGTGGAACCACCACAGCAAACAAGATGCCATGTGGGAACGAGAGGACTATTTACGTGAGGTCTACCCCGCTTTTACGAAAAATGGTAGGTCTTTTGAATCTCGAGGACGAGATTCCTATAAGGGGGGAAGGCTGTAACACCCTAGGTGTTAGGCTTGCACTTTTGCACTTGCATAGCATGAGCATAAGCATCATTTATTCATATTTGAGCAGTTGCATATGAAACATACTCATGAAATATATGAAACATGCCTTGGTTATTTTAAGTTACAACATGTTTATGCTTGTGATCATGAGTGACCAATGTATGAGTTGGTTGTGGGGTCACAAAAACACCTTAGACATGTTTAGGATGATGGTTGGAACAAAGTTGGTATTCATGTCATGGACCAAATTAGTCTCTAAGTAATAGTTACTCTAAAAAGTGTCATTTTCATGTTACTACTTTGACCAAAGTTGAACTATAGTCCAGATTGTTTGCATGATAGTGCACCCTTAAGCAAAGTTGTATTACTTGACTAGGGGAACAACTTTTATTTTTGGGTCAAAGTCTAATTCAGTGCATAGCATGCTCAAAAATAGATCACAAGTTTTAACAAAATGTTGTTTTGAGACTTGTAAAATTTTCAGTGCATAGCATGCTCCCCCTAAATCTAACATAATCGCTCCCTCTCCCCCTTTGGAGTCAAGCACCAAAACCTAAGGGTCAGATGGAGAGATAGGAGTAGACAAGTCGAGCAATGAGGTGCGGTGAGAGATCTAGAACTGAGCAGCAGCATCCTCTGACCCTGAACTCTGAGCGATCTGACCCTCTATAGCTGGAAGTGAAGGTGAACCGGTCTGGGTCTACTTAGTAACTAGTGCGGCCTATGACTCTAAAGGTGTCACTGTAGGAAGTGGAGCCACAACTGCCGTTGTTGCTGTCGCTGAAACCTCAAATGTAGGAGTGATAGTCTGAGGTGGCTCGGATAATGCAACAGATGATGGAATCGTCTCAGTAGTCTCGGTAACTGGAGCAGCTATGGTAGGGACAGGGACTCGAAGCTCTAGAGGTGTAGGCTGCCCTGTAAGCTCACTGAAGGTTGCGCCGAGACTCCTAGAGACTGGGGTGTCCATCACTAATACTGAAGAGCTTTGAGTAGGAGTGAAGCCCGTAACAATAGGAGTGAAGTGAGGACCCTGAGCAGTCACTGGTGAAGCAAACCATTGGGACACCTACTCTGTGGGTGAAGCAAATTGAGTAGCTGGTGGTCCCTGACTCTAAAGCCCACTAGGCTGTACAGCTGGAGTCACTGGAGTGGTGGTGGTAGGTTGGCCTATCTGTGGTTTAGACAGCTGAGGAGCAACTCCAATAGCAGTGAATACATGCTGCATGAAGATGAGTAACTACTGCTGAATCATAAGTTGCTACTGCTGCATGGCCTACTGCTGCCTCTAGAACTCATCCTATCAAGCCTGAACCAAAGCAAGTGCAGCTGCGGTCTCCTGTGCCTGGCGTGCCTGGTCCTACCTCATCTGCTCAAGTATAGCAAGAAGTGTTGGGTCTATCTACAGTGGCTATGGTGGAGCAGAGCTGGAGCCACTGGCCTCTCTGTCGTGTGGTCGAGGAGCCATCGCCGGAATCAGTTGGTAGTCATCATCAGAGCTGCCACTTAGGTCGCTCTCGACCTCAGCCTTCTGCTGTGCATCAAGCTACTCCTCCTCTATCGTTGCAATGCCCTTGATGATCTCATCCCACTGGGCTGCTGTCTCTAGTACCTCTAGGCGATTACTCAGCTGGTGAGGTGTCCTAGCACGACTGTGATGGAGCATCTGGCTCATGTCATATGGTGGAAACTTAATAGTAGCACCAGTGTACTCTGCCATTGTCTCTTGAGACTTCTATGTAACTGCCTTTCGGATTAGGAAGGTGATCCAATGAGCATAAGGCAGCTAATGATGACCTCTAAAGCCCTCTGCTAGTGTGTCCTCCATCTCTGAAAGCATTACATCCCAAATATCGAATACAGTCTGAGTCACCAGAGAATGAACTAACCACAACTGAATGCGAGTCAAGCCCTCGCGGTAGCCCATCCTCAGAAGTAGAGTCCTCCTCATAATAGCATCAAGGAGTCGAGCTATAGGTGTAAGGTCATGTGGTGTCCTGATCGACCCCTCGCCAAATGGCTCTGTTAAGCATGGTCTGACTAGATCTGTAGGTGGCACAAGTCCGCCATGAGGACATCTCGGAGGCTCAGTCTGTCCATAGCACACCTTGTGAAGGCAAATAGGTGACTCTAGAATCCATAGTATCTCTCTAACCCTCGAGCTCTGGAGCCTATAGTCACGGCCTTTGAATGCAAAGTGAATAAATCTGTACCTCGGGTCAATCCACAAGGAGGAGTAGAACTCACAGACCCAAGATGGAACATATCGATTAGTCCATCTAAGAAGATCTATCAAGCCTGGTAGATAGGAAAGGTGAGGACGGATCTACTCACCTGCAGCTGCAACTAAAGACTCAATGGAGCAGACACGCTAAGATCTAAAGGCAACACCACTATTGAGATAAGCATTATAGAAATCATCCTACAACACAGTATAGAAGTGCTCTGAGGCACGCTCATCTCGCCTTGGCGAAAACCAATCCTCAAACTGAACAAACCGTAGATGTTGCATCTATTTGGCTGTGGTTGCCCATAGGTCAAGGTGAACCACCAGAGGCAGACCCTATGGTGGTCAAGAACCCCACCTCTATGTCTGAGGCCTCGGTGACACCTGAGTGCATGTACGACTGGAGCGTTGAAGCTATGGCAGTGCTGCCTGATCTGCCTCCTCAACCTGCTCTCCCTGCTGAGTATCCTCTGTCTGCTCTGCCGACTATGTCTGTGGCTCAGGCTCCCCCTAAGTATGACTCTCATCTAAAGAAACATTCCGTCATCCAAGCATGACTGTCCCGGGTGGACTACCAAGACTAGCCTCAACCCTCTCGACGGTGACCCTCTGAGCCGGTGACAACTGGTCGCCTATGTGAACACCACTGCCAACTCCACCTCTCCCTGCACGCTCTGCTATGGCTACCACTGCTACTGCCCTTTCAGCCTCAACATCATCTAACTTGCACTTCTTCTTTGTAACCTTCTTCGCCTTTCCCTTTTGCTGAGCGGTTAGGCAAGGTGGAGGCATTGGATCCTCATCATAGGGACCACCTCTGGCATTCTTGCAATGTGCCATCTTTGAAATTGAAAAGAATCACTGCCACTAACAAGAACCAACTACCAACTGATACTCATGAGGCTTGGCCTCAATCCGTACTCATGGGCTTAGCCCCGAGTAACACTGCCAGTGTCGAATCAACCACAAGAGCACTGACTCGTTGCACGATGAAATAGATAGGAAATATAAATAATCACTATATTAATCTAGAGGTGAGAAACCCTAAGAAGCAAGCAGTAGATGAGAAATTGAAATCGATGGCTTTCTACCTGATGAAATCCGATGATCCGGCAAACGTCAGGCGAAGGAGAGAATCATGGGGCACCACACGGGATCGGCAAGGTCACGCCTAGGGCTAGGGTTGCGGTGGCTGAGGAGACACGGCAGCACAGTGGATGGTGGCGTGGGTGAGACCCGTGGTGATGCGACGTAGGTGTGGCGGTGGAGGCACAGGCGCGTGCGGTGGTGCGGCGGCACGGGCACGGTGGAGTAGAGCGAGCGCGGGCATGGCGGAGTAGAGCGAGTGTGGGTGCGGCGGCCGGATATGCGAGTGTAGGTGTGGCGGCGTGGACGTCGGGCATGGAAGCACGGGCACGAGTGCGGTGGCGGGACTGCGGTGGTGGAGGCGCGATTAGGGCAGCAGCGTAGAGGAGGCGGGTGGTTAGGGTGAAGGCGCGACGTATGGATTGAAATATATGGTGGCCCCCCATGTGACAGAGAAGGAAAGGGATTGTTGATCCACTCGGATTCAACTGACCGGACGCACCGGTGGCAACGACCGGACGCTGTCACCCAGAGTCCGGTCAACAACAGAGAGGAACAAAACCCCTCAAGTGATGACTGGACATGTCCGGTGCCTGACGATCGGATGCTCAACAGACCAGACGCAGGGCCACCTTCACACCAAACACTGGAGGAACATTGTTCAGCGTCCAGTCACTCCTATGCTGCTGCTTTTCACCTCCTGTGAACCAACCAAACGCTAGAAGCAGAGTCCGGTGCAGCGTCCGGTCGCTATTTTTTCAGCAAATCTTCAAAGTTCCTTCGCGCTACCTTTTCCCAATCAAGTCCCAACTTCAATAAGACACAAATAAACACCAATTGAGACTGATGTGAGAGACCTCTCTCAAATCCTCAAATTTTTCAAAGTATTTTGCCTTAGGCTATAATTCTTTTTAAGAACATATGCGATAAAAGGGGCGAGGAGCAACATGTGGCCACACAATAGGGTTTAGGATCAATAGAAGAGTCAAATGCTCTTCCTAATTGTGGGCAAACACAATAGGTGCTCAAAAGATAACCGAAAAGAAACGACAAAACAACACATATGCATATATAATGCTATACTTGAAAGTAAGTCTAGTTGCTTATCAAGTTTGATCCAAGGTTAAGCTTCTTCACACGCTTTTCAGTGGTTATCTTATCCATGTTAGACAAGCTCTAAGTGCATTACTAAAAATTAAACATGTTTTATATTACAATATAATGCAAGGGACAACACAAGCTTATTTTTAGAGAAGTTGCTAAAATCAAGCACATTGAGCTCATTCCTCAACCGACAAAAGGTAGCCTCATCTAGCAGTTTAGTTAAGATATCCGCTAATTGATCCTCGGACCTTACACCTTCTAGTGATATATCATTTTTAGCAACATGATCTCTAAGAAAGTGATGGCGGATATCTATGTGCTTGGTGTGAGAGTGTTGAACCGGGTTATTAGCAAGCTTTACCAAGCTCTTATTGTCACACAAAAGAGGTATCTTTTCTAGAACTACACCATAGTCTAGAAGAGTATGCTTCATGTAAAGAATTTGTGCACAACCAGCACCCATGGCAATATACTCTGCCTCGGCGGTGGACAATGCCACACTATTTTGCTTCTTGGAGGTCCAAGACACTAGTGATCTAC
>PUID01040073.1:11712-22696 GCA_002993905.1 Miscanthus sacchariflorus
ATGACACAATGTAACTCAGAAATGCAATTTGCCATTCACATAGAACCTGCTAAATATCTAATGTTATATTACTAATTTGCACTGCTTTGGATTTGATAATCTGATCACTGTTTCTCAGTAAAAAGATGACATGTGTTGCCCATACAGGTAAATAAATGCTGCCCATTAATTATTGCCAACAATTAAAATGTCTTCAATCAATCGTTCTACTTAATCTGGACGTCTCTTGTGTTCCTGAAACACACACTCTGTTTTTGCAGGAAAATTTCAACCAGAGTGAACCGTCAATTTATTTATGTATTTTTTATTTTTAAATAGGAAAAACATCTTCTAAATCCCAACAGGGTAAATCTTCCTTATTAGATCTGACTTGCACATCCTATTAGATCTAACTTGGAGGTCTATGCCCTGTTCGCTTGGCTGATAAGCCATGGCTGAAAGTACTGTTGCTTGATTTATTGTGAGAGAAAAATATTATTTATTGGCTGAAAAAATACGGCTTATAAGCCAAGCGAACATGGCGCTAATTGTGATCAACATGATTAAGGTGATGCGTGAGGTGGTTGGGATGGTCAACATGAGGTGATCTGTTCAGTTGACATTGACGAGTCGCGGTACATGGTAACGTGAATATACTCCTACTTAAAACATTGTATACTTTTTCGATCGTGAAAAAAAACTTAGGTGTATCCACTTTGAAGATAAAAATTGATTTAGCCTTATCGTGAAAATCGACCCCCCAAAAAAAATCAATGGTGCATTGCATTATTGTGTAAAGATTGCCCAAAAAATGTTTTTAGAACCTTGACGTAACAAGCGAGTTAGTTTTGTAACATAATAAGAGATAGATGTACGGTGGCTACGTGACATATAGGGGGCAGCACTTAATATCTTTAAGGAAATCAATGATTAAAGCATTCTAATGGTCATGTATAACACCAAGAATCGTGGATTGATTGCTTGAGACTAGACACTGAATCATGGATTGATCGCTTGAGACTAGATATTGGTTCTTTCCTTTTAAAAATAATCCTTTTTATTTCTTTTACCTTTATTTGATTCAATTAAATTTTGTTATGTCGTGTATAATTCAATGGTCCATATTTATCTAAGCTCTTACCTCTTATGAGGTAATGGGGGTACCGTAGCATTGCCCAATGTGGTATGACTGAGCTTGTGAATTTATGCTTGTTGGTTCTTATAAACGCGAGGCCGTACAGATTTTTTATATCACCCATAATTACTCTGTAGTATCTAAGTTTTGATCACTTTTGTTGTCTATATATTCATGTTAATCTATATAGTTCATTGGTTTGGCAGTGTAGCAATGCGCATTGCGAAGACGTGGCCTTAAGATGGCAATACACAAGCAGTCAAGCAACAGAGCATATCCAAATCAATAAAATAATCAGACACATGGCCTCACAAGAAGAGAGGAGCACAGCCGAGGAAGGATATTGGGGAAGGGACCGAGGGGGAGGGAGACGCAGGAAGAAAAAATAGACTTGGTGGAGGACTCGTGAATCACGGAGATTCGGAGAAGAAGGAGGTCATGGATGGGGCCGCCGCCGCCGCCGCCACCACCGGATTCCACCCTCTTCTCTTGTCTTTCGCTCTCTCTGTCCTCCCTTAGAGCTCATTCAGTTTTCCTCAGGAATGAGATCTTTGAACAATTCCCCGTTGGAATGGTTCACTAATCTGCTGGAACTAGGTCCAATCGTAAGAAATAGAACGGACCCTTAATTAGCTTTTGCCCGTGAGGCGACGCTAGCTATAAGCACGACGCATGCGGCATGCCGCGATTGAAAAATCGCTCGATCAGACAACTAGGCGACGAGAGGAATAAATAGAGAAGAGGATCAATGAGCTTACGAAGCAATGCTCGAAGAAATACAGCCGAAAGAGGCTTGCTGGTGACCGCCGGCGGCTCCTCCTTGGCTGTTTTGGCCTTCTCCCTGACGAGCTCTGCCGCCGTCTCCATCGTCGCCGCCGCCCGTGGAGCCTGACGATGTGGGCGCTAGCAGGGTTTAATTTGTGCGTGTGGTTGTGCGGCGGGATTGGTTTATGGGCTAGGCGGCTGGGAGAGTTAGATTGCGTGTGTACGTGCGCACAGGTTTGGTTAGTACGTATTCCTGCTGCGGATTAAACGCCAACTACATACTCCAACAAACTGGCATGGTGCGTGGCGCATACACGAACGTGTGCATGCATTGCGGGAGGATATTCTATATGCATTTTTTTTGCTTGTTTACCAAGAGGAGCAGTCAGCGGCCTCGTGCGCCGGAACGTGTCACTTGAGCTAATTCTTGTGCCGTGCACCGTGATGCATTATCAGTGAATGCATGCGCAGAACATCGCCAGAAATTAATTAGCAACGATCGATGGAACAGAAACATAGGAGGTAATAAAAAAAAAGATGCCGACAAGAGAGATCGATAGCGTAACACAGATGAAGTTGTCTTGTAGTTCACATAGGTATACTTCACTGGTTATCGATTAAGAAGATGTTTTAGTTCTTAGCAGCAATGTTCCTACAAGGGAAGAACGGAGACCGGAATAGATATTTTATAACATGGTGATGTAAGTGTTTCTGAAATGGCATTCAACGGACTAAGAATATGGTCATGTTCTACGTTTCTGGCCGCTAGGTTTTAGTTAATGGAAGGACTAATATATGTTGCACGTAAAAAAAAGATAAGATTCTCTTAAAAGGGTGCATAGCTGAGCTCTCTTTGATTAATTTGTAACAAATTCTTATGACATATAGGTTTCCCATATATAGCAATTCTTTTTTGCATAGTACATTTTCTACGGCACCTTGAACCCTGCTTTTGGCTTTCAACCTTCTGCTTTAACTAGCAAAAGTCCGCTTTCAAAAAAAACTAGCAAAAGTGTACATGCGTTGGCTGAGCCCAAGACGTCTTTGCAATCAGACTATGTATGATCAATTAGACGTTTGTTATTCCAATTTGTGTGAACACGGGTTTTGAATCCATAGGATATGAGGGGCAATTTGGGAAGGTAAAAAAGTAGGTTGAACAACAGAAGATGCCGCCTGTCTATCATGCTCCATCGGAACCGGCTGCATGCAGTGTAATTCGTATTACGGTCATGTTTGGCACGGCTCCACTTCACTATCAAAGCCATTTTTTAGTTTCATCTCCATGAACAGCTCCATTGGTGGAGCTGGAGCCGTTTCGGTGGCAAAACAGCTACGCATCGAGTTTCTTAAAACATGCCCTCACAGACATGCTTTTACAAACGCCATGCGGGATGAAGTAAAGCCGGGTGAAGCAACTATTTTTAGCTCCATCCCACCTCAAACATCTATGAGACCATGATTTAAGGGGCTTCCTGGATGAAGCTGTTTTTTTTACCCCGTTTGGCACAAAACTGCTCTAAATAGTTCTTTAAGCCCGTAGAGAAGCTCTGCCAAACGAGACCTACGTATTTCTGCAGATTAAACGCCAACTACAACAAACTGAAATGGCGGTGGCGCATGCATGCATTGAGTGAGTGAGGATATATACTATTATAGATAGATGCATGTTTACCAAGAGGCTGAAGATTTCTCGCCGGGGTCCAACAAACTGGCATCCAGTGCAACAGAAAATGCCGCACACACAGCCCTATTGGCTCGTTTGGTCGGGGTAATTGGAAGGCGGGAATGAGGGTTTAGAAATCTTTTGTTTGTTTGGTGGGAATAGAAGTTTTAGTCGAAAGGGGAATGGGAGTTTAGAGAAGCCAACTCCCACTAATCAATTCCCTGGGGGTGGGAATTGGGGGAGTTATGTTTTTAATAAAAGAAAAGTATATCCTCACTGTTCATCATGATTTGCTTTTTAATTTCTCCTTCAAAACCCCACACCAAACAGGGGATATGTATTTTCCCTCTTCAATTCCCTTTCTTGTTTCCCTCCACGAACCAAACAAGGGACTGGGACAAAAAGTTAATTTCTCACCTTGATTTCCTCTATTAACTTCCACCACTAATTCACATGCCTCTTCCCACGTAGTTGCCAAACACACCTAGGCCCTGGGCTAATCACATTCGTTGGGAGCGGAGGGCACACTACATGGGCTAAGCACGTAACCCTGATGGCGCGTAGTCAGCGCCACTGCATATGGTGCAGAGGTATCTGCGCCATACTCCAGGACGCCAAGGTGAGTGCCGGCCGGAGCAGGGCCACGGCGCCGGAACATGTAACCTGCCGGGCGCTAATGGACATATGGTGCCGAGGTCAGGATTTATTTTTGCAATTCTTTTCTTTATTAGGGGCTCTAAATGGTAAATTCTTGTGTGGTACACCGTGATGCATTATCTTTGAATGCACACAGCATCGCAAGAAAATTAATTAGCAGCCATGGATGGAACATTTTTGTTATTTGTAATGTGTACTTCGCAAAAATACAACTTAAAATATGTGACACTTTATGTCAATGCCATTTTTTGTATTTCCTGTGTTTTCTAATCTCTCTCCTTATATTTGGCACAAGAAAGGACACTTTGCCCTTGTGTCAATTTGCACCTGCATGTATACGAAAAGACCCGACGTTTCCTCTACCCAGCGCCGGCGGGGTCGGCCACGTCACCCCCATGGCGGAGCTTGCCAAAGGCCTTCGTCACCCACCGCTACCCTGTCATGTTGGTGCTCATCGATATGATCTGTCCGGTCCCGGGGCGCGGCCAATGCCGTCGCCCGGCGCGTCCGCCGCCTACAGACTGTGCATCTCCGTCCACGTCCTCCCTCCGATTTCTCCGTCCTGACTCTGACTCCGACTCCGCCAGCAAGGTAACTAACGCTCTGCTCCTGCTGCCGGGCGGTACAACGGCGAGCTACAGCGCTTCCTGTGCTCCACACCTGTCCCCGTGCGCTTCCTCCGCGGCGGTCAATTGAATTATTTTCACATATTCAACATTAAATAATATTTAATAGCCTTTTCCACCAAAAATCAAGTTTGACCTTATTTGAAAAAGGTAGACCTCTACATTGATATCACCACATGTGCTATATTTTTCGTTAATTAGAGATAGTCTTAATCCTACTTTTAGTTAGGTGATCTACTAGTGATAAGCAACAACAGAGGTTGTGTGTGCACTAATAATGTTGACTTATATTATTCTTTTTAAAGTCTATTTATGATTCCACTACTACATGATTGATTTTGTGTGGTGTTACCCTTTTTATAATGGAGGCGGGTGTGCTTTTTGGCCGCCGCCGTTAATCGGTGGCAGGGTCGCTGGCCGAGCGACCACCTCGGTTAATCATTAGCAGAGGCGAGCCGCATAAGTTGTCCACCTTGGTTAATTCAAGATTAATCGAGATGGTTGTCCTCCAAAAGTGGATTTACGGAGACCGTAGTTTTAAAACAACCGCCTACAAAAATAGCATATTTCTGGAGACGGGTGATTAAAGATACCTGCCTTGCTTTAACGGAGGTGGTCAGAAAAAAATAACCGCCTCCTACCAAGCCGGACACACGGCTGCACGCAACTGTTTTCCTGCGCCGATGGCGACATCCCCTGCAGCGCCGGCCCCACTTCACCTCGTTCCCCGTGACCGGTGGTATACCACCGGCGCCGCCCATGGTTTTGGCAAAACAACCGACACGTGGCACAAAACCAGCGGCCACACCCTCATGTCGCCACACAAATGGACACAGAGATCGAAGCTGCACCTGGATCCAGCCTGCTTCTCTGTAGACTGCACATGCAGGCGTGCATGCCTCCTTTGAACACACGCGTCCGTGCAAGTAGCCGACCCCGCCTCGACATTTGCACATGAAGACCAGCTCGCCACAGATCGCTGACGTGTACCTGTGAACGGGCTAGATCAGAGGCCACGCGGATCCATCTCCACCGTTCATGTGGCCCCACCTGACGTCAACACGCCGCCCTCCCACCCCGTTCCAATTTTTTGGACGAGGCCCTCTCTCTCTGGTATGCCGCACTCCTCTCTCTCTCGTCTCGCGTACGCCAGAGAGGCGCGCCTTCTCCTTCTCCATCAGTGCCTCCGGCACTCTTCCCCACCCCGAGCTACGCCCTTCCCCTACCGCTATAGCAGATCCACCTCCACCTCCGTCCGCCCCCTGCACCTCCACCTCTGGCCGGCCTCCTCCACCTCCGGCAACGCCCTCCACCTCCACCTCTGGCGGCGCCCTCCACCTCCAAATCCTACTGGCACCCTCCACTTCCACCTCGGGCTGGCCCAGCGGCGCTTCTCCTCAGCGCCAGGAGCAGCAGATCCGGCAGCGGGCGTCTCTTCCGGCAGCGGCACGGTGGCAGCGGGTCTCGGATCTGGCTGCCGTGGCTTGGATCCAGCGAGCGGCGGCGACAGTGCGTCGATGGGCTCGGCGGGTCTCGTGGATGGGCTCGTCGATGAGTTTTTCTTTTTCTTTTTTTAATCTCTTAAGGAGGTGGGCATTTTGACTGCCTCAGAAAATAGCCATTAACGGAGGCGGGTGTGTTAGGGCAACCGCCTCCGTTAATACATATTAACCGAGGTAGTTGGCCTAAGACGCCCGCCTCGGATAATCAATTAATCACGGCGGACAAAGCAACGGCCTCCGTTGGTCACCATTAACGGTGATGGGAGGCGGTTGTGTTGCATGCCCACCTTGGAAAATCCAAAATGCCCGTCTCCAATAAGAATACTGTAGTATTGTTCCTGGAAACAACATATGTGAATTTCAAACATTATCTTGGCTCTAGTAGGTTGGGAGGACTTCATCCAACTGTGACTTGTCTTCATAAACTTATAATACCTGTCTGGTTTCCAAGGTCCATGTTATATAATCCCTCCATCTCTTATTAACTGTCATTCTCACTTCCTTAAAAATAACTTTGACTAAATTTATATAAAAAATATTAATATTTATGGTACATACTACGTAATTAATATTATTAGATAGATCGTTGAATCTTTTTTCATAATAAATTTATTTGGAGATACAAATGTTGCTAATATTTTCTATAAATCTAGTCTAACTTACTATATAGAAACCAACAACGACAATATTTACGGACAAATGGAGTAGTTTTGGATGATCCACAGATTTCTTGGTCCAAAGGTTCCTCATTATTTCTTGTTCAGTCTAGTCCATTTGAGACTTGAGAGCCAGAGCTTTAATGCAGTACTTAAGATGAAGTTGACATAAGGTCTCATCAAGATCGTAAGTTCTTAGCTAAATGTTTTACTTAAGTTCACATGCCACATTTTTCAATTAAACAAGTGGTTTTTGTTCCTTCGTATTTCTGAGTTCTTTTCTACAGTAACCTTGCTACTATTTTATATTAACAAGTTAATAATTGCGTGTTTAGCACTAATGGCCTTACATAACACTGGGGTGTTACATACTTTTACTTGATCGCTTGTCATTCATAAGTAATTGAGTAATCATGAACTTAATTTACTAGTAAAGCATGGCATGTCATTTGTAAATTACGTCATGCCTTTCTGCGAATTTTACAATTACTATTAAACTTTCCTTTGCATCCACCAAATATTTTATGTTGAAATAATCCTCTGAGTACAATCGTACTCATGGTGCTGTCATTAAGCTTTTTATAGGTTCTTTGGACTTAGTACCCCCAAGCTTCTGTTACTTTGATATTTAGCGAGTATGCGTAAGAGTGAAACTAGAACAGTGGGATAATAGGCATAGTTGGTCTAAGGTTCACCTTTTTATTTTGTAACCCTTACTTTATTTCATGTAACTATAAATATGATGTAAGGTAAAGTCTTCAATTAATTTTGATGTATGATCTCTAACTATATGAATCTTGATGATTGGTTTGTGGAGTGGATTCCTACAACTTCATCCTATGAGAGTGCAACTCACGTGAGTGGAGGTTGCGAACGACAACTTTGAGGACCTCTGCATGACCCAGGGGTTAGCACAACGTCAATCGAGAGGATGGTTCGAGGTGCTAGCTTGGTGGGCCAAGGCAGAACCCTCAGGGTGGTTGTTTGTCACACTTAAGATCGGCAAAATTAACACAAGATCCTTGTCGATGGGTATGTCAACCATGACAATGAAAGAATAACTAGCAAAGTTAATGATATAACCCACTTAAACCTTTAATTGCATGGTCATTGAAACACAAAAACCCACTTAGGGCCTAGATGTTCTTTCATTTTGCATGAAGTCATTATATGTTATCATCGTGAAAACATTAGAATAATGTAGAATATTGATGTTTCTCTTACAAGGTTCTAGAAGGGGGACAACATTAGAATAATGTATAATATAGATATTTCTCTTACAAGGTTCTAAAAGGGGCACACATTTCATCGCTCCATGAGCCCTCATGGCCTATAAATAGAGGTGCCCCTCCTAACCATGCCCTCCTTCCAAGAGTATTATAGAAGTAAGAAGGGTGAGTGTGAGTAAGGTAAATGATAGGATAACCACTTAAAGGTGTGTGGTATTGTTTAATGTAGAAATAAAGAGTGTTTTCTTATATAAGTGTTTCTATTAGGCCATATACTAGTGTATAAGTTCTTATCCATCATATGTTGATGTTGGCTCTGTCACTTGGTGAAGCATGTCAAGCCACCCCTTCCAGACGCCTAGGTGTTTAAGCCACCCTAATCCAGCACCTTCCTTTCAAAGCTTTAAGTCACCCTAATCCAGCACCTTCCTTTCAAAGCGAAGGAACTTACAAAGGTTAGCCACAAGCTAACAAACTCAACGCAAGCAAACAAGAGAACAAGATAGAAAGAAGAAAATAACCCCACCTATAGCTATATTTTGTAGTAACATCCAAAAGGGGCTGCTTGTGTACTGTTATGACAAAAGAGAGGAATGGATAGCAGTTGATTATCAAACACGTATGGGATGTTTGTATATAGCAAAAGGGATGATGACGAGTATTGCAGATAATGGGATGTTAGAATGGTCGATCAGATAATACCCAAAGAAAGAATACACACCATCATCATGTACAATATCTCAAAGAACAACATTAGAGCAACAACGTTGAGCAATATATTATTGTTCAGCTTTGGCTTCAGAGCATTGTCCACCCCACGGTTAGGTGACTAAATGGAAGGAAGTAAAGTGCGATTGCAATGTAAACCATCCTCATTTGCTTATGGTTGTTGATGTGTTGGATGTTGTCGTGGATCATCCAAAGCTGGCGGTCGCTCCAAAATGATTGACTATGTTGTAGACACTTGCATACGTGGTTGAAGTACTCACATCATAATCGATAAAAGTTTAAAAAGAGAAGAATATTGACTGTTAATCACAATATATTCTATGTTTGAAACTTAAAACAACCAAATTTTATTATACGATTAGTGACAGGTACCTCATTAGCAGCATTTGCCTTGTTCTGAGTGTCAATGAGAGATTTAACACCATGAAGTAACTTACCAATTTGATATCTTGTAGCATGGACACCTTGAGCCAGAGCATGGCCACCTTGAGCTACTTGTTCTGGCGATGCTGGCACTTTAACAACTCTAGAAGACAACATATCTCCATTATGACAGCTTGTCCACCAAATCAATATAATCCATAAGGCAAACGTAACTTTGTACTTACAAACATGTTAATTATGACAACTCTACCTAGAGTCTATTAGGAGTTTATGGGCCACATGAAGACATGGAAAAAAGTTTTCCATGGAGGAAATCAAGAAGTTGAAACCAAATGTGCAAGCCAAATGGATGTTCATAGGGGACTTCAATTTAATCTACCACGCCATTGACAAAAACAACACAAATGTCAACCAAACTTTGATGAAAAATTCAAATCAATGCTTGACGACCTGGAGCACAAGGAGCTACAACTTCATGGGCAATGATTCACTTGGACATGTGAAACTGAAAACCCAACATTGTCTAAAATTGATCACATATTTTGCACTAGAGGTTGGGAGAGGAGAATAATGACTACTATGTTCAGGCGATCACTAGCTCAATGTCTGACCACTGCCCAATACTCCTAACATGCACTCTGTTTCAACAATGCAACAATGGATTCAAATTCAATTCCTTTTCGACAAGACTACATGGGTTCCTCGAAGTAGTACAACAAACTTGAGCAAAACAAGTGCGATCAGATGATAGGGTCCAATCCCTACACATCAAACTCTAAAGAATTGGAAGGGCTCTGAAACAATGGTGGAGACAATAGACTAGAGCACTGAAGCAGCAGCCAGACATCGCCAATGAGATAATTCTTGGGTCGGACCAAGATCAAGAGGAACGAATGATGCACCATGGAAGAACTATCTCTACACCTGAAAGGATCGAGGCAAGGCCTAAAGAGGGATGAATAGGCCTATAAAACCTTAAACTCGAAAGCAGTGGTTAGCAGACAATAGAGATACGGTTCTGTGGAACTTTCCACGCGTGGTCGTGGATTGAAGTTTTGTGCAAATCGATGAAAGTTTCGTGCAGAAGGCCAAAGATGCCTACAAGGTATAAATCATAGATGAAAAATAGATCAAGTTTAGTACCCAGCTTCCTAGTGGTTCAGTCTTCCTTTTGAACCAAGTCCCTATAGCTAAAACACACTAAACACATAGATCGGGTGGAAACCCTAGAAATGCAATTCAAACTAGAGAGAGGCACAAACTCAACAACAAGAAAGGAGACAAGCGATTTACCCCAAGGTTCAACTGAGCCACAAAGGATTGCCTACGTCCTCATTGTTGACGAAGCCACAAAGGCTTAGAGTCTCTTCCAACTCCCACCTCTTCTCAAGCGAACTACAAAGGTTGAGCTTGAGGGTTCCACTAAGCTTCACAAGGGTGAAAAAATCTTCTTGGTGCTCAACCACAACGAATTGGGAGCTCTCCGGCAACCACTAGCCATCTAGGAGCCTAAGCTCCAAGAGTAACGAAAAAAAGTGCAAGCTAGAGGGAGAACCAAAGCTCCTAAACTGATGCTCTTGCTGAAGGGCTCTCTAATCCACTCCCAAACCCAATCTCATAAGAGGAAATCACCAAGAACTCAAAGGGAGGTTGGAT
>PUID01040082.1:21463-33108 GCA_002993905.1 Miscanthus sacchariflorus
TGATGATGCATGCTTGAAATCTTTTGAAATTCTTAAGAAAACACTCATCTCTGCACCAATCATTCAACCCCTTGATTGGTCTTTACCTTTTGAAATTATATGTGATGCAAGTGATTATGCTATGGGGGCAGTTTTGGGTCAAACAAAAGATAAGAAGCATCATGCAATTGCTTATGCTAGTAAAACTCTGATAGGACCTCAACTTAATTATGCAACAACTAAAAAAGAACTTCTGCCTGTAGTTTTTGCTATTGACAAATTTAGATCTTACTTAGTAGGAGCTAAGGTGATTGTTTAGAATGATCATGCTACTTTGAAATACCTGTTCACTAAGAAAGATGCTAAACCTCGACTTATAAGATGGATTTTGCTACTCCAAGAATTTGACTTAGACATAAAAGATAAAAAGGGAGTAGAAAATTCTGTTGCCGATCATTTGTCCAGAATGCAATTTGAAAATCCACAAGAATTACCCATCAATGATTCTCTATGGGACGACATGCTCTTCAAGATTACGAAATCTGACCCCTGGTACATGAATATTGTCAATTTTATGGTTGCAGGATATGTACCACCAGGAGAGAACAAAAGGAAGCGCGTCTATGAAAGTCGTCTCCACATATGGGATGAGCCATACCTCTACAGAGTCTACTCTGACGTCCTACTCAGGAGGTGTGTACCGGTAGAAGAAGGCATCAAGATCTTTGAATGATGCCACTCATCACCATATGGAGGATAATATGGTGCATTCCACGCTCATACAAAGATCTAGCAAAGTGGTTTTTTCTAGCCAACCATGTATGAAGACACGAAGGACTTTATCAGGAGGTGTGGATCGTGTTAGAGGCATGAGAATATTAATTCAAGAGATGCCATGCCACTCACCAACAACCTCCAGATCAAACTTTTTGATGTCTAGGGTATTCACTACATGGGACCATTTCCAAAATCGAAGAGCTCCTGGGTTGAAGCCATGCCATGTAGTGTTGCTGATGCTAAGAGCTCAAAAAGGATGTTTGAAGAAACAATATTTCCACACTACGGTGTTCCAAGAATGGTAATAAGTGATGGAGGCACTCACTTCATTAACAAAAACTTTTGCAAGTACTTGTCAAAGCATGGGATCCATCACAACATCGCAACTCCATATCACCCTCAGACAAGTGGCCAAGCAGAATCATCAAACAAACAAATCAAAAACATTCTGCAGAAGACGGTTAATGAGATGGGGACTGCATGGAAGGAAAGACTACCCGATGCATTATGGGCCTACCGCTTGGCCTATAAAACACCTATTGGAATGTCACCATATTAGCTTGTCTATGGGAAGACCTGTCATCTACCCGTTGAGCTAGAATTCAAGGCTCACTAGGCCATCAAACGATGGAACATGGACTTGAAAGCTGTAGGAACAAAAAGGAAGATGCAACTCTCTGAGCTTGATGAATGGCGTGAAAAAGCTTATCACAACACCAAGATGTACAAGGAGAGAACAAAGAGATGGCATGGTAAGAGGATCAAGAAGAAGGAATTCACCCTAGGAGATAAGGTATTACTTTATAGTACCAGGGTGAAGTTATTCGGGCATGGAAAACTTCGGAGCAAATGGGAAGGACCATTCAAAGTCATAAACACTTCATCGCATGGAGCGATAACACTTCAAAACAATGAATGTACGTTATTCAAGGTAAATGGTCACAGTCTCAAGATCTTTCTAGAACCTAAAAAACCCCTAAGGATTTGGATAAAATAGATTTCATTATTTTATCATAGAATTTCATCTCTGCCCTCCTCTTTACATTTTGTAACACAAAAATAGACTTTTTGGGATTAGATAAGCGATAGAAGTTGTAGTGCGAAAGATGACCGCGAGGCAGCACCAGGAGAGGTCGGCTAACCTACTATAGGGGCTGCTCGGCCCACTTGTCTGTCTTCCTGCCTCCGCTCGATTGGCTCGCGAACCTTCCGTCGTTAACTCACAGAATTCTCTAGATTTCTGAGCCATTTTTATCATCCCTCGTTACGATACCCCTAATGGATAGATCTTGACCCCTGCTGCATATTTCTCCCCCCCCCTATATAAAGAAGACTTGTTAGCCTCCAAAGCCATCCCATCAAGCTTCTCATCTCCAGCAACAACAAAGCTTTGCTCCTCCCAAGTTCTAATATAAGCAGATCGTCCCTTGCAGAGCTGACCTCAACAAGATGCCCAAAGAAGCTCAACCACTGAGCGTCGTTCCACCAAGAGAGATAGGTCCCGTCCACCCAAATCAGTCCTACTTTGCCTAAGCCATCCATCGTTCGGTGATCGCTCTACCGCCACCGCGTCTACTTCTACAAGACAAGCCACGTCAGCCAGATGCACCGAAGCCAATCAAGGTGCCCAAGGAAATCAACCTCCTTGCTCCTAGGATGAACGAGGCACTGACGGGGGTGAAGACCAACAAGTTTGGAGATGTCACATGTGCCAAGTACAAATCAGTCACACCTCATGTGACCATTGATGGTGTCCGTGCTACGCCGGAACAAGTCAATGTGGTGCCACCAAAGAAGAAGAAAGAAGAGAGCACCACCAGCTATCTAGGAGAATGATGAGAAGTGCCAACGGATGACCATTGCAATGCTCCACAACAAGATCCAAGATCTTGCCAAATATACCCACGCTTTGCAGCATAGGATCGACCAAGAGCAAATTCATCGCAAGGATCTAGAATACGAGATGACTATCTTACACCATTATGTTGTCAATCAGGACAAGTATAATAAGTGAGAGTTAGGATGTTGATTGATAAGGCATGGTAGTCGTTTAGTTCATTTAGTTCGTTTTAGCCAGAGATTGTGTTAGTTAAAGCTTGCTTAGTTTGAGATTGTAATAAAAGTGCCTTATATGATATCAATGGAATTTTGTTGCTATTACCTGCTCTCTACTTTTGTATATGTGTTTGTCTCCATATGTTGTGCATAAAGGTAAATAGATAACAAGTGTGGGGGAAGGACACAACGACAACAAAACAAGATCCGATCGCGAAAATCATGAATTTTAGAAAGCAATTAAGCAAGGAAAGATTAACACATAGGCCCAAAAGTGGGCCGCCCAACCTCCCCCATGGGTCGACCGGCCTAGCCCAATGCTGGCTCCTCTCATGCTTCGTCCACGGTCAGGTTTGTGTCCCATATGATCTATTTTTACCTATCTCGCTTTCTGTTCCGAACCGAATTGAAAAACCATTGATAAAACAACTTTAAAACATGAGGAAAGATTATTTTAGTCATGACTTAAGGATAGATTCACATAATACTTTTCCTAGAAGTCTTGCTACAATTGGGAACTTATTATTATTAGGGATCCGTGTTACTTAAGTTGTTGTGGAATGAGATATAGTAGAATAATGAGAACTTGATTCTTGATGTCTCATTATTGGAGACTTTTATTTCAAACTCTAAAATGTGTAGCTACACCTCTCCTTTGTGGTAAAGCAACATCCCACTAGAGCCAAATATATATAGATTAGGAAAACCTTCTACATATATTGCTTGTCATTGTATTGAGTTTGGTCAAACCTTGTGACCCTTGTTGAGAAACTTATCATGCTCTCAAGATCAAGATCACGTACACTCCACATATATGTGCCGCTTCTATACTGGGAGTATGCAAAAACATGCTTTCCATCCATTCATAAATGTTCTACTCCTACATTGAGAATAGACACAAAAATATGATAGGATTTTACTAAATAAATGATCCAAGTTCTTGCTAATGTCTCTTGAAAGTTTTAGTTGCAGAAAAGAGACAAGGGACTATGCAAAGGTAAAGTAAAAAAAGAGAGAGTTGAGAAAAAATGGACACAAAAGTGTTCGAGATATTGAAAACAATGGGTACTTAGATGCCCGCTTGAAAAAAAAAGAAGAGAGAAAAGAAGAAGAAGAAGAAGAAGAAGAAGAAGAAGAAGAAAGATAGCCACTGCTCTCTCGCAAAAGTTTTCCAAGTTTCAAACAAGAGAAATATGTTTCAAGGAGCATAGTAGAATTAGGTTAGTCACCATATATCCACACACATGCACATCTTGATCTAAGAGTATGACATTTTTCTCCTTGGATCCTTGTTTTGACTTTACAATATATGCAATGCAAGTATGGTCTCATATTTATTCCTACCTAAGCTCCACATAAACTTTTAGAAGTAGAAAAAGAAGGAAAAAGTCATCGCTGCCTTGGTGAGGATCCAAAAATACTACATATAATGAGTGATTTGAGAGTACCACGAAAGGAGAAGGTAATCTATGTTCTGTTTTCAAAACTATAAAATGCTTTGTCCAATTGACTTGACTAAAGAAAGATGGTGATCTGTTTCAAGCTATTCCATTCTTCAACCACCCAAAGTTTTATGGTACACACTTTGAATCCTACAGTGCATGCATGACTAGGAATAGTTTTATGTTGATGTTTTGTCCCAAGGTTATGTCTTGAGTAATCCATTCTTTTATCGAGGACGAGTAAAAGCCTTAGTGTGGTGGAGCTTGTTGATGGTAGTTAATGACAATCATAAACCATCAGTATACCCATCATAAAAGATTAAAATGGATCACCAACATAGGTATAGTGGTTTAAACTAACAAGTTCCATAAGTTTTAGTGAATTTGTGTTTGCATGAGGATTTAATCAGAAAACCGTCAAGGGGACCTATTCGTCAAAGGAAATCATGTTATTCCGTAGCAAAATCAACTCAGGAAGATTCTAGAAGACTCTAGAGGGTGAACCACCGTGGCTAACCCTATGTCTCTGACATGTGGGGCCGGCCAGCCCCATCTATAGGCCAGTCGACCAGTGCGTCCCACATGTCAGCCCCTCCTCGCTATGTCGGTTCTCCACCGCCTCAAAGATCAAATCTACGCCGTTGTTTTAAGTCGGTTTGATCCGAGGGTCGAGGATGCTTGGAGCCCCCTATATATACCTCCATGTACCCCCTCCTATAGAGAGCATTCTGAGTTCTGAGAATCCAAAAACCCTAATTCATATCCTCACCAGGATCAGAGCTAGCAATCAATAGAAGATTAGTCCTCCAAATTAGGGTCTAGTCTTGTATTAGAAATAGAGAGATAGAGTGTGAGGGAAGAGTTTGGAGGAAGTGCCGGCCTGTCGGTGCTCTCTCTATGACTTGTACCTTGGTAGAATCAAGTTCTAATTGAGCTTGCTTCTGAGATTTCTCTGGTAATCAACTTCTGATTCAAATAAGTATCTTATTTATATTGCTCATCAGGTTTGCGACTCTTTTGAGTACTTTAATCCTTGTCGCTCTTGGATTAGAGTAGTATTCATAGTGTAAGCGTGGTGCTTAGACTCGGTTACTCATGGATGTACCCTACATTCTAGATCGGTGGTAGATCGCGAGGGTGACTCTTATAGCCTCATTGAGTTCTTTGTAGACCATCTCCCATTTGTAGGCTGAGCAGGACCTAGTTACTATAGGAAACATACTCTACCTATGTTTTCCTTAGTAATATCCCCAAATTGAACAGTAGAAGACATAGCTTACCAAAGTTAGAACTAGAAGACCTTAGTGATCTCCTCTAATACTCCTATTATCTCAAGTCTTGTTGCTACTTTGGGTTAAGTTAGACTTAGTTATTCTCACACACGTTTCCTTGAGTTCCATATTTTGGAATACTTTCTGGTGAAGTGCTACATCGGTATCTGTGCGCTTGCGAATTTATCTGTGTGTGTTTAAAATATACCAATAGCTGCCACCACGATTAGGTCTTGGATCCTCTTGAGTGTTCACCATCTCTCCTCAGTTGACGGTTGTGGCATATCCACCGCCTCCTGAAGGGCCTCACCAAGTTTTGGCCAGCTGTTGGGTGCGGACGACCTTCTCACAAGATGTTGTTGTGGACCTAGAGCCCACGCTCCTAGATCTATTCCTCGAGTTGCTGATGAAAACGTCTATTCTCGTCGACGAATGCATCATTGTTGCTAAGGAGCTAGGTTCGTGCCTCTTGGCTGGTCTCATAAGGAACCTTGTAGTCGAAGTCGATGTAGCAATCTAGCAACCTCGTGTGAGGGTGTGTGATCTAGCGTGCGCGTACCATCTCCCCCATGGTAGCCAGGATCAGGAGTATTCATGTTGAACTCGCATAGATGTGAGAGGCCATAATCAGCTCCCTCCTCCTACTCAAAGTATTCGAGAAGGATGTCATCCTCCTCTCTAAAACATAGTTGTTGTATAGTCCTGGTACTTGGTGGGGTGGATAAGATCGGAGAAACTCATCTTGAGGTCGTTGGCATCATGATCGGCATTGTCGATTCCTCCTGCTTAGTGTCCCATCATATCGATGTTGCGAATGATCACCATACCGATGAATCGGGAGTTAAAGTCATCATCGTTGCACGACCCATTGTGATTTGTGGCATGATCTTCAATCCCCTCAAAATAGTACTGGGGGTGCCTTCGTAGCTTGACAAAGCTAGCTTGAGTACGTTGCTTCCGTGTTCTTGAGCCCGAATGGGAAACCAAGTAGGATGTGGTATGGTAGTGTTGATGGATCTATGTTGGGGACCCAGTTTGGATCCTTCTGGATCTTGAACATCATGTCAAGGAGGTGCTCCTGACTAGCTTCGACAAATACATCCCAAGCATAGAGGCTCATGTGGCAAGCGAGGGCGAGTGGCCCTCCCTCCACATCTTCCTCTAGCCCGGCGAGGAACATGTAGGCGGAGGTGGCTGCACCTCCTCCTGCATGGGTGGCTCAGGATCTTGTAGGCACAAGTTCCCTAACTAGTCGGTGATGAAGTTCAAGCTCCTAAAAGTGATCTCATCGCCTGGCAACATATTCTCAACGTCATCGTCGATCTTGAAGATGAGAGCCATCTAAAACACGAAGAATCTAATATGCAAAAGGCCCCTACCTAGCACGACAACTGTCAGAAGTATTTACTCTAGCAATATCAATCAACGTATTGGCGTATAGTGAATTAGATGGGTAGCACACAACACACAAGGATTATACTAGTTTAGGTACATGGTACACTATATCTCTAGTTTAAAGTGGATCTCTCTGTATTCATATGCTTGGTTACAGGGGTTGCTAATTTAGGTATGCGCTATAATGTAAAGAATGGGTTCCCGATCGGGGCCCCTACCCCTCCTTATATACATATAGCCTAGGGGTATGGTTATAATAGATCCGATCGGCTAACAGATGTGTTTCCTAATTTGTTACATGGAAAGCATAACAAAATAATTTGTTCCTAGCTTGCAGATATGGGAATGCCTACATCTACATGATAACTTGATCTCCATGTCTACTGATGCGCCTAGCATATGTGGGCCTCATTCCTCATCGTGTTCAGCCTAATAGCTAAGCGTGGGCCGGAATACAGGCGGTTAGGTATCCCGGTCCCATATATCCAACAAATACCAAACAACATTTATCCCAATTATCATGTTGTCACTCAATCACCAAAATCACTAGTGGCCCTAGCTAGGTGCCATATTGCTTATAGCTCTTGTCATCCGCACCCACGCCTGCATTGTCGTCCTTTCCCATAATGAATCTCCATCCTTGCCCGTACAACCATCCTTCTCAGCTATCCCCACTCAATGCCGCCATCACCATCCATGCCCGCATCTATGTCACCATCACCATCTGTTCATCCTTGGCCAAGGCTGCCTAGATCTAGACCTTCTCTACGCTGCTACCTATAAGAGAGCCCTGAGTTGCCAAGACCATCACTATGTGGGAACCCCTAGGCCACATGCACTACGCCCCTACCCATTGCCACATTTGGTGAGGGAGGGGTGGGGCTAGGGAGAAGGAGGCATCATATGCCAGACCACTCTTGGTCATGCCACCGCCATAAGTTGGTGGAGGAGGAGGGGCGATGGGTGGAAAAGTAGGGGGCGACAATGGTCGGGGAGGAGATTGGTGGATGGAGGAGGAGGGGGCTGTGGGTGGAGGATGTGAGAGACGAGGGGTGCAATAGAGAAAGAGGGAGTCTGGTGAAGGAGAGTGAGAGGGAGTTAGGGCCGCTCAAGACTATTTTTATGTGCCTAGGGCCATTTTCACTGCTGGTTTAGGAGAACTGTTGGTGAAAATGATTATCACCTCTGGTTTGGGACATGAACCATCATTGATAATCATTTTCACTACCAGATCTTTTCCTAAACAGTCGTGAATGTTCACAAATGTGTTTTAACAAACCACCGGTGAAAATGGTGTTGCAAAAATGTATATCCTAGTTGTCAATTTTCTTTAAATATTTTCTCATTTTAGATGGTCTCAGTGTTCTGTCACCAATGGGTTGCATCTTATTGAGAATGTATGTGAATGTATCCTTGGTATCTTATGGACATAGCGAGCAATACAAATGATGGAATAGAGTTCTATAGCAAATTAAACATGAAATTAGCTTCATCCATTGTTTTGATATCATGCCATACTTGTTGGTTCACATTGTTCCTACTAGGATAGCTAAATCAGTCCTGGTTTAGCTATCTTATGAACAATCTGAACCAAATAATCCGTATTGAAAAGGGATATGAATGGAATTATGCTCATAAAGAGGATCCTTTGTTTGAGGGCTACAATACCGAGGAAGCTGTTGATTGTTTGCATCGAGTACTACATTAAATATAGAAACCTAATTGGTGTACTAGCATCTCAAAATTAGAGGAGGTCCACTAATAAGCTAGGGACCAAAGAAAACAAAACATTCATCTTTGACGATTACAAATAAAGCATCGGACCAAGTACTTTTCACCATCTTGGAATAGCTCATGATAACGGAATTGTACATTGAGCAACTCCTGAATGAGCTTGACTCAAAAACTCAAGGCCACATAGTTGCTTGGATCGTGAAAGATCACTTCTCTTGACCAACTCTGCAAACAAAATAAGCAGATAGTCTTATAAATGACAACGAATTGCTGGAGCTGAGAGTGTGGAGCTAGGATGTGGATGAATACAATTAGATTGATGACATGTGACCTTTCGGGTATCGAAAAAAGATCAAACAAGTAAACATATCTGTCAATAGACATCTGATGTGCCCTACGTGCACCTTAACGGTGTTGGAAATGCTATTCAAGGCAAATAGTGCCATATTATGTAATTTGATGTCCAATGCATCATTAATGTTACTCAACTTAATTTCTAATGTGACACCCATGTCAGTTATATGAATTTTTATCGGCAATAGATTCATGCCCAATGTTGTTTAATCTATGTGTCAAGAACTTATTGAAAATGAATTTTATTTAATAGATGTATCAAAAACATATTTATCTTTCCATGGGCTGATGTGGGCTTGTGTCATCCACACATGAAGATTCTTAGGTCATCCACCTTCAAAGCTACAAGTTCTCGTCAACAATGATACTTTATAGTCAAAGATAATGTAGGCCATTCGAGGCCATGTGTTTCGCTATTAATCCATACTGTCAGCTATGCCATCGTATAAGTGGGAATTGTATAAGTCGGCCGCAATTCGGTGGGTACAAGCTAGAAATTGCAACACTTGAGGCATTCATAATCTTGAAGAGTCGGTTTGGCAAATGCATTTTGTGGACATGGCGAGATAGGATCTGTGCTATTATAGTTCACATTCGGTATCATCATAGCTATGCCCACTCCTACCGCCATGCGAAGCACAGGAGCCTTGGTGCATTTGACCTTGCACCGACCCACTATGCCTCATGACCCTTTAATTTACCCAAAGTCCATAGCCTCACTGCCTTTTGGCACCTTCACCATCTCCATCACATGAGTCCGTAGTAGGTTTTCTTGTCATGTCATCATTGCCAGTTTGCATCAGAGAATTCATCTTAAATTCTCGAGTGTGTATTTTTAAATTAGTGTATTAGGTAGATACCATATGTGAAAGCACAACACTGCCACCGCACTAAGCCGTGGCCACCAAGAGGCATAGTCGCCGCCGCTGCAACTCTCGCTTCCGTCGCGCCACTCCAAGGGCCCCTCTCCTTCTTCTTCTCTAGCACGTCTTCCGGGGACAAGAAGTGGAGGGGACCCATCCTTTTCTCATAGTTTTCAATCTAAGTCGCTTAGGGTATAGTCCAATAAATTTTTCGGCGAAATCAGATGATTTTCGGTCAGGATCGTGTTTCCTGCGATGACTTCGGTGATTACCACGATGAGATCATCGTTGCATAGGCAGCCAATTTGTGGCCTATATCTGTAAGGGGAGGGGTTCTTCTGGGAGCCCCCTACGAGGACAATGACTCTGGGTCATCGATCTGATAGTTGATGGTCGTCAAGAGGAATTCAAGGCTCGAGGTGATGAATCTACTGCCTATGTCGTACTCGATGATGCAACTGCCGATATTCTATTAACGACTTAGATGCATTTTGGACTGGTTCTGAAGTGTTGGATCTTACGGCTTGTCCAATGTTTTGGAGTTGGTCGTTGGATTCGGCATAAAGACTGTACTTTGGCTCCAGCATTCGAGGGAAGCCATTGGGTAGAAGAGAATGGAAGAATCTTGATAGAATATTATGTATTTTTTAATTCAGTTTTTTTTCATGCGTAATTTGGGGATGCACTGTGCCAAGATTTCATATAATCCCCATTCCCTTTGCAAAATAAATAAATAAAAATAAATTAGTGTATTAGGTCTTGAGAAATTATAGTTTATAGTATGTTAGAAATACCATAGAAGCTAAAGAAAGATGGCAATGATGATATTTGTTCTAGTACTTGAGTTAGATTTTGCAAGTTCCTTTGGTAAGTCCATCAAATTGTTGAGTACATATGAAACCAAAAATATTTGATCATATGAGAAGTTAAAAATGAAATAAAAAATCAAGGTAAAAGGGAACTTATTATGCTAGCACATTGTTAATTAGCACAAAGATGCCAAAATTGCACAATTAATGGTTCTCCAATATATGAACAAAGAAAATCTTAGTAAATATATATTTTCATTTTTGTAGTTATAAATTCAGTAGCTTCAAATACCAGTTATATTTAAGCACTCAAGGTAAAATGGGAGTACGGCTTGAATGCCATTAAACATTACCCAAAAAAATCATATTTCACTATGATACGAAATAAATGTTGCAAACTAGTGCTACTTGTGACACTCATGAAATCGACCATGCCGTGCTGGATTGATGAAGAAATAAGTGTACACAATATATCAAATCCAGGAAATAAATGTACAAATCTCTCTAGATAGCATTATTTAGCAGTCTAAATTTATTAATGTGTACGAAATATATTATCACATTTTACAGCTGTGCATTTATTCCTTCATGCATGCTTTGACCAGTCAAGTCTTCTGGTTTAGTCCCACCTGTATCTCACTGTTGTTTGTTTGTGCCCTGAGAGAACCTTAAATTCCTCAGTAGCTTCTATTCAGGCCACTCACACAGGCAGAGCCATCAAGAAACCCCAAGGTGTTCGATCACCAAGTTCGAACTGCACTCCGTGGTGGAGATCCCACCTCACGGCAGCAATTCTATATCATTCTTGTGTGCTGAGGCACAGCTAGAGAACAGATTTTAGAATGATGTCTCAATTTAGCATTAGTCTCGGCATTTTTTGCCGCCGGGACTAAAGGACTCTTTAGTCCCGGTTCGTAATACTAATCGGGACTAAAGGTCCCTGCCCAACGGTCGTCCGCGTGGCAG